>JAKTXJ010000034.1:0-165293 GCA_030582495.1 Suhomyces terraborum | reverse complement strand
CTATCACGGTTCGCTCTCACCGAGCAGATCCGGGTTCGATTCCCGGCATTGGAGTTACTTTTCTTTTTCTAAGCTGGACATTCTAAGTGTTGTATGTATCGAGAGCCAAAGGCCTTTAGCAGTGCTCTACTTCCAAAGTTATTCTAGCATGCTAGTACGCTTGATTCTCAGCTGTATTTTTTTTCCAGACATAGCAGTTTATGCTTGTTCTGGAAGAGGAATATGGCAGGATATTTGCTTTGTAAATATTTGTTCATTAACTATAGGCAACCCTCTGGCGTAGTACGGTATGTACTCTGCTTGAAATGGGTACGGTGCTATGCTACACGATTTTTGGCTGTCCCAAATCCTTACGAATATATATAATATTAGCAGTATTAGCAGAGAATTCTCTTTTTACTTGTTCTCTCGAATTACCATTTTTAAATTTGTTACACTAGTTTCTTTAACATAAATATCCACCTTTTCACTTCTCCGGCCATTTCCTATCTATTACTTTAACCACCTTATTAACCACCTCTTATCCGCCTGTATCTAGTATCATTGACGTTGATATCCATTTAATTATCCACCTATTAGTTCACCACCGTTTCTCCACTATTCAAAATGAAATTTCGGGACCTTCTATTTTCACTCGTTCGCTTCTTCTTCAAGGGCCTTTTCATTACTTTGCTTGTGGAACAGAGCATGCTTCCAGTGAGCTATGCGTTCTCGCATAGTAATGTGACAACCGTGGCTAACATCCATGAGGTTGAGAAATACTACACCTCGCTCACAAAGCAGTCCGATACCATCTTCTTCTTGGAAGACACTCGTACGTATCTTTACAGAAGTAGAGGAACCGTTGCGGATTCAAAAACTTCGGCAGGACTAAAAAATTACCTTTCTGGAATAAAGAGCTTGTATTCCGGCTCCAGCACCAATTCAAAGGAAAAACAATGGGTCGAGCTCAACCTTCACAACCAGACAAAAACAACATATCCAGGAGTCGTTCCAGCCAGTGCATGTCTCACCCAGGGTTCAGGTGGAAACGGGTCCATCAATTTCGCGTATTCTTTGGGTAAAGGTGCGAGTGCTGAGCTCACCAGCGACTTCGAGCTTGGGGCCGGGGGATGGCAGCAAATCGCTTTCCACTTGAAGTCTCAAACCTCAGTGGCCCAGAGGGCTGGGATCTCGGGTACTGTCTCATGTGACGTTAGTGCAGGCCAAACCGGTCAAATATTGCTTTGGCCAGAGTACATGAATGTGGTCCCGATGTTTCGCAACCTCAAATACAGTAACAATCAATTTAAGCCTAAGGCCAATTTTTCACCACTTTCATCCTTTCATATGGTCTCGGACAATACCAACACTCGTGTTTACTGTGCTACCAACGATTTGGTAAAGTTATTTTGTGACTATCCACTTATTGGCGTAGAAGATTGGGAGTCTCCATTGCAGTTGGTTCGTGAAGGCCAGTAAATATGACTTCTACGGGTTACTTCGCATAAGAATTATTAAATTAATACAGTAATATATATATACTACTTGTGACTTTGTAGTGTCAATGAATTCATAAGTTTTATGTGGGGGTGGCTGCAGTGAACACGGGTCTACATTTTGAAATCATCTCCTTTGATGAAATACATGTTGGGTAGAATCTATAAATACGTCGACTACAGAGCCTGTGACTCTGAAGTGATTTTCTCGCCAACATTGTATTAGTCCCATGTTCTCAAACCAGCTGCATTGAACTCATCAATGTAGCCATTCACTTGTGTGATGTCGATGTGTTGAGCGTTCTGCGCAACGAATTCGTCATACTCCTCAGCAAATTTCTTCAAATGTTGCTTTTCCGACTTACCATATTTTGCACAAAATTGAACGGACCCCTCCATGGCACATACATCATTGTCATTATTGTACCCCAAAGTTTGGCGGTACGGTTGATCCGAGTAACGGCTCGGATCCAAAAGGCCCATTGCAGCCCTTTGCTCCTGTGTGTGTTCTTCACTTCCGGCTGGGATAGTGAGAGTAGGGTTATCGAGTTCGAAAATTTGTTCCAACAAACCCTGAATATTGATCCTTTGAACGGTCAAGTCACTCACAGAGAACATCAATGTCAACTGATCTGTCACTTTCCATTTACCGGAGTTATCTTGATGCAAGTCCTTGAGCTTCCAACTGGAGATACCATTTGAAATGAGAACGTTACTAGAAACACAAAGTTTCTTGGGGTTACCAAGTTCCCATCCAAGCATAAGGGTATTCAAAGAAACAGAGGAACTAAGATGAGTCACCTTGTAGAAGTACTTGGTTTTTGTTAAACCATCCTTCTCCTCTTCAATCGTGTCCCTTACGATAACAGCTAAATTGGGTCTGTACATTCTTGAACCACATCCACAATCAGGGATATTAGCTCTGGGAAAACCAGCCCAAACATCTCTCCCTTTCGGAAATATCTTACTTGTGTCAAGATCTGTTTGATCTTTAATAAGTTGGTTAATGTTAATCATTTGTGTACCACCTCTAAGAAGTCCCACTTTATTGTTGGCATCAGGATTGAGTTTGAAATGCAGAGAGCATACGACGTCCGTTTCGTACAAATCACACTTTAGCATTTCGAGATCGGACCATTTGTAGATTAAATAGACGTATTGATCATAGCCATTTTCGTCCCTTTCCAAGCTACTGATCATGGGAACCCAATTTTTCACTTTTTTCTCTCTTTCCGCGTCTTTAATTCTCAATTCGGAGACTCTCATGTATACCTTATCATCGTACTCCTTGTTTGGAGCACCGTCAGTATTGAGCTTTCCTTTTTGATATTGGAAGGGCCAGCCAACAAACATTGATCTATAGAAACCGGTTTGTTGTTTGCCTTCTTCTGAGATAGGATCGTAATGCGAGTTCTTGCTGAACTTTCTATGATATGCATTGAAGACAATAAGCGGTTCATCGTGACCTGCTTTATTTTTGACCAAAGATATATGGGCATCTTCAGGCCCATAATAATGTTTCTTGGGGTCATCAACATCGTGGTAGAATGGAATAGGAAGGAAGTGAGGAAAAGTGACCACATTGACACCTTCATCGCTAGAAGGAGTAGCCAACTTGGTGCTCTTCAACTCATTCCAGTTTTCATCGAAGATTTGAGCGTACACAAGGGAGAAGATCGGTTGATTACGCACAGAACTGGGGGAGTAGAGGACTCTGGAGATCACAAAGTGAACACCATAGTCCTTGAGCCACACCGAGGAACCAGCCAAGCGGTACCAGTAGGAGTCCACCACCTTGTATTTGAGCTGGAGCTTTAATGCATCCAAGAAGAAAGGAGCGATTTCCGCCATGTACCCCTTGGGGTTCTCTTCGATTTCACGAACCACTTGTTCCAAGACTTCATGAAGCGAAACCTTGAGCGAAACGGCCGAATCGACCTCCACCTTGGCGGTCTTGCGGAGCTTTGGCCCACATTCCGAAAGGTTTCCTTCGATGTAGTTGTTGCTTCCGAATATCTCGAGCTCCATCTTTGTGTAGGACTTGGTTGCTGGGCACAAAGGCTCCGAAAACGGAGTTTCTGGGATGAATAACTCGGGCTCGCCGGCCTGTTCGTGGATCTCGGGGTGGCGACTCAAGTAGCTCTCGAAGTACGGAGGAAGAATCAACTGGTCCGACAGCGGCCGATTTCCCACCGGAGCGGCCGCCACCTTGTCTTGCAACACGACACGCACGTCTTCATACCGCAAGAGGTGGTACACCAAGACCGTGGTGGTCACTAGGGCCACCACGGTGATGTACTGGAACAGCTTGTTGACCGGGAACATTTGGAGGAAAGGAACAACAAAGCAACTCTAGCACGACGGATGTTTGCCAGCCCGGCGGAATGGGCGCCTTATATGATGACAAGCACCAATATGGCAATGTCCAAAAAAAGACTAGGGATGCTCCAGCCTCGTTTGCAGAAGCTGCGTTGAGATAAAAGCTGTGTGCAGGCGCCGGATCGGCAGTAGATGCAAGGAAGCATAACAAAGATTAGTTTAAGGGGGGTGGGGACTGTCAGCACGACAGGACTGCGAACTGACACCGGACGAGACAATGGCCAGCAGTTGACGAGGAAGGCCGTGGGACGGGAACGGAGCGACAAGCGGGAGCGGGCGCAGTGGTGGGACGGGGGAGCGGTGGAGTTGGGAGTCGAGCAAAGTTACGGGCATGTCGAGCTGTGGGAGGGCCGGCGGTGCGCGCACGCCCGCACCAAAGGAGGGCTGTGGCCGAGAGATCGCCAGCTGTAGCCACTGGAAAACCCAACGGTACGGGTGCAGCGATGTGCAATGTCTGCAAGCACAGGGAGGTCGGGGTGCAAGCCGGAGCATGTTGACATGCGTAGGAGTCGCCGGTGACTCATGTGTCAAAGCGGGCCAGCGACGGGGTCGCTGGCCGTTGGCAGAGCCTGGAGTTGCGGCCGCACGTGCTGGGTTCGGAACATGGGTCGCTCAAGAAACGTGCCTACTTCACACTATTGCCAAATCCATGCATCAGCTGGAGCTCGGAAGTCCTGGATACCACGACGAGCTCACGGGTCCGTAACTCTTGGTTGCTGAGAGTTGCGAACAACGACTCACGGCACTGCCGATTCCCTGGTAAGCAAGCGGTGGGACGCGAGGCACCGACGAGCTTAGGAGCCTCGGGGCCACGGGATGGGGATGGGGATGGGGATGGGGTTGGGGTTGTTAGGTCCGTGTCTGTTATGTGCCATGCCAGAAGACCGGTGAAATCAGGACACCCGTTGGAGGTTTGGTCTCACACGACACTTTCCACAGCGCTGGTTATCTCGCAGCTCCGCTGGAACTCCCGTACCGCAGTTTCATGTCGTGTGAACCTGGCGGTGGATCAAATCGAGGAGACGGCCACTTCGTGCTGCCGGCTGCTCTTCCAGGTGCTGCGGTGGTTTACGAACGGTGAGGGGCATGGCTATTTTCATAATAATGTGGGTTTAAGGGGACACCACACACAAAATACGTCTTTTCGTGCGTCATTTTGTATTGTGCTTCCTTCTCGGATTGTGGATAGATCACCACACAATTGGAATATCAGTCCCAAGCGGACTGAGATTTCTACCGAGACTGGGCAGTGGGATCGTGTGAATGCGCCTGGTGGGTTCTATCGTATGGGATCCTCCGCAGCTTGGATCAAGCACCATTGTGGCTCTTCGCAATTTTCGCAAATGGCGGTCGATCAGCTGTGGCCGTCAACTAAATTGATAAATCTCTACGACAGCGGCGCAAATAGTAGGGGGCTCCTCAGAATTATATTTCGAATGGCTTACCTGGCTGGTGGTACACGGTGATAGGAGGCAGTTGAAAAATGGTACACACACGACCGTATCCATTGATCACTTGAAACAGCCCCAGAACTCCGAAAGCCAGTGAAATGCCACTATGTGGTCCTTAAAGTTCTGTTTGTTGTTGTTATAACGAGGCGGTCTTCAATTATGGTAACACAACAAGCATGATTTACAGGACAAACGAAATCAAAAATTTCGTCATAAGCAGGACCTCTTTGCAATTCTATTTTATAGGATTTTTCATCACTGGTCTTGGATGTCGTGTAGAAACAAGGACTTATTCATATGAGTGAGCTCCTATGTCTTAACTGTTACTTCTTGCCTTTTTGAAGTTTAATTCGTGCACATTTAGTGCTCTTTGGTGTCCCTTTGCTTGGTGTGATCCGATATATAATCCTCCATTTGTGAACCCACTGTTGACAGTACAAACTGGATTTGTACATGCTGGCCGATATCCTTCTCTAGATATGTAGCTTTCGGTTGACTCAGTTGACTTGGGTCGCACGACCGAAGCCACTATTTATTAGGGTCTGATGCAGTGCTTTCTAATACTAATTTGTACCGCTATCCACCTCCCTTTAGTGATGAGAATCCCCTTTCATTGCAAAAAAAGATAACGTCATTGCAAGAAAATAAGAGACATGATTTTGTTGCAATTATGAACTTTTTTGATGAGTCGTGAAGCTTAATATGGTGAATCAAAATTATTGAAATTCAATTGTGGTATTACCACTGCACAAGCACTTGACGGTAAGCGATTGAATAAGCAATATAGTGCAAAAGTTGGCCGTCAATTGTTCAAAGTAATGATCTAACGCACAGAAGAAAATGTTACCTAATAGAAATTTGCTTTAAATTGTTGACTTCGTCAGGTCAAGGGACTAGAAAAAGGCCCGCCAACCTCTCAGGATAGGATAATCTAGATCAATCATATACGCAATTACATAGATGACTCTAGGCCCGTGGTGGTCAACTCCACAAGTGTAAACTTGCTAGGATCCATTTATTTATGGCATCCACAATTGAAATTCTTTTTTCTCGATCAGGAAAAAATAGAGATAAGGCTGCATGCGTTCTCGATACTTCACGAAAAAAACAACAAGGACGTTTCACTACTTCTTCGCCTAAATTCAATTCACCGGGATAAATTATTCTAGGTGGATGTGCATGTGATTCCTCTTATTTCAACTTTCTTCATATACTGAATAATTAAGTTCCAGAAATTCCGAATTTCGGTATGCATCGTTTGTGTTACACACTTTATGGCTCCAATTTTGCAAGCGTTCCGTCAAAGAATAAGTTCAAATCACATTAATAATTGTAAAGATCTTTTGTCATACTTGATATTTAATTCACAAAGATAATTTCAGGATTCAGATAAAAGTTGTTTATATCAACAGTTGGAATCTTTAGATACTCTTCCAACTCAATTAGCATTCTTCTGACATGATAAATTACTATCCAGAACCGCATTGATGATAGTTGATTGGAGTCTCTAGAATCCATAATTAAATTTTACTGTTTGCATTTATAAAATCGATACTATTGATTCCTCGCATTCAATAGTGAGAAGAGTTACATGTAGATTTTACTTGTTCAAACTTATGGTTTATTCATTTTGTTACCCAAAGAATGGTCCGAGCTCTCAGTGCATTCAGGCTTCGGTAGTTCGGGTGTTCTGAATAGTGCTTACTGGATGGCAATGATGTGGGAGTCTGTCGTGAATTTGGCTTGCGCAATCTGAACGGTGTTGGCTTCAAGATCAGCAACAATGTATGCTCTTCTCAAGAAAGAGTCACCCAAAAGATTAATATTATTGGATTTACTGTTATCAATAACACCCAAATAGCACGAAAAGCCATTACCAAAAACTAAATCGGAGAGCGGAACTGAAATTGTCTTATCTCCAAACTTGTACTGAATGGATTGGTCACTTGGAAGAGAGCAACTATCGAGGTCAATATGACCAGTGAACCAATTATAACTAGCACCATCAATACCGTCAGCAATATTACGGACCACGTCACCTGGAAGGTAAGTCATTGTGGTACCGGTATCGAAGTTAATTTTGGCATTAACGTCAACATTGTTACCATTGGAATTGGAAACGGAGTCCAAATTTGCCCACAATCCCGTCTGGTCAGTGATCTGGAGAGTCTTCAAGTCACCTTCATACTTTGCTCGATCAATACCTCCGAAGATAATTGATCCAGTTTCGGCCCTAATATCATTCAAATAAATGGAATAAGCAACCTTGTTGATAATGCCTGCATTTTTCAAGGCAACTGGGAAGTTGGGGTAATTTGCGCCACCGGTTTCACCTCTAACATAGTTGATACCCAAAATTCCACCTTGGTTCACACTTGAACTAGTGACATCTCCGAACTGGAAATTTTGCAAAGTTGGACCTCCTGGAATACCTACTTGATCAGTTACCCAAGTTCCGGTTGAAGAAGTTTGGTCAAGATAACCGATTGAAAATGAATTTCCAGAATCCCTGAAGGAAGACGACCGACTTGAGTCGAATCCTGAACCAGATCTGGAATCTGGAACCCATAAATCAGCACTACCGGTGTCAACGTCAACAGGAACAATTTGCTTTTGAGATCCAAAAGCCAAGTCAATGGAGTAGTACAGTTTATGATTTTCCAAGGGAGAAACTGAAGTACCTCTTTTCTCAACACTTGAGCTGTCGTTGAGAACCACCTTCTTGACCTGAAAGTCCAACTTGAGGAACCCGTCAGATCTCTTTTCGACATCACTTGATTCATTTGACTCGGGGATAACGAGTCCATTAACTAATAAGGCACAAGCGAGCAAAGCAAAAGTTTGCTTGGTGAAGAGGAGGATAGAAACCATGTTGTTGTATTATCTGAATTGATATTCGGAAGATAATAATGGAAAAACGGGAAATCAAGTGGATTTTTATACATTTTGAAAGTGACTGTGGCGAGCATCAACATCCTACGATTGTGAAAGTATTGAACTGGATCAATCTTACTGATGCCGTGAAGTGGGAACGAAATAAATACCTAAATTTACACCTAAATCCTGTCAGAATTTCATGATTGCAAAATCCTTTAAAACGTCCTGCATGAATCCTTGATACTTTTGATAGATTCCAGTTTCAGCCCCGAGAACAATAGAGTCAGAACAATAGAGTCGTGCAACAGAAGTGGCAAGTTGATTGGTGTCATACGACCCGGATGTCGTAATTAACCGAAGCCACCTATTTGCGCTTAGTTGCAGTTGACGAAACCAGCTTGGCTCGATTTTGCACACTACTTGGATCTTGAGTGGGAATGCTCGGTTTAAGCCAAAGACTAAATCAGGTACAAGAATAAGAGGCAGGAAACGGTTAAGCTCCCCGAATTCTACATGATTGGAATGTAGTTTGTCTACTATAGCATTCGGAGTATTTAGGTTCTCTTGCAGAAGGTCGTAAGTTTTTACGTGCCAGTCGCAAACGGTCATCGATAGGTATTAGAAGTGACTAAAGAGCTGAGCCTTGTCTATTTCCAACGAGGATAATTGACTATAATGGAAGTTCCGAGCTTTACTCACTACGAATTGGCACTGTGGCTAAATGATCTAATATGTGCCCTGTTATAGAGTTAACGGAATTTTGTACTTAATAGGAGAATAATAATAAATCATTCCGAAGCTCAGCTCCACACTCACATGCCACGAACCCAATAAGCTCTGGAATATGAGTGGAATAATTATCGCAAAGATGTTTCATATAACTTTCATAGCCCGAACTCAGGTGAAAGCTTTAGTCTTGTTGCAGCTGGCGAGATTTCTACCTGTCAAGTCTGCAATTCTTACCGAACGCATATTTGACATCCTTGGCAGGTCACATCATAACTAAATACCGGAAATGCAGTGGTTACATTCACGAACTAAACCCCAGAATTTAGACCGTATCGAAGATGAGGCAGACCATCACATAACGTTGTGTTAGGAACATTTCTGGAACCACGGACCACAAGGAAGTCCCCATCGATGAGAAAGTAGATCAAGGTCTAGGCTGTTGAATTACGCCTGCATCACCTCTTGCTACGTGCCTACAAGCGTGATTGTTGGTTGTCATGAACATAGGGAAGAATGTACTTCAGGGTGCAGGAGGCCATGATGTGTGGTGTTATTTTGTTGGGAGAGCTGGGTAGAGACAACTTGGAGTCAAAATGCAACCAAAACCCAATTTCGATGGACTCGGAAAGATGTTCACAATGATGTTTAATCTCTAGCCAATGCTGTACGTCTGATCCCTGTGGTTCAAAAATTTGGAACGCTCAAAATGTGATTCAAGACACAGTCAGTGGATGGAATTCAATTACACTTGTGCCAAGCCTCGTGCCAGGTGTAGACCTTGTTTATCTGATAGGCTCGTGCCGTGGTCCGCGGTTTGAAACAAAGAAAGGTGAAGCTCTTGAATCCAAAAATCACGTAATTCGTGGCTAATAAACAGTATGGATGTCAACATGCTGGAATAATAGGTGTTTAATACTTGATAGCATACGGCATGCGCGAGCCCCTTCTAAACAAACAAAGTGAAGTACTGTCCGATACCTTTTCCCGAGCCGAGCTTAGTGGTATGCGGTTTTGAAGAACTAAGTCATTTCTGCTCCCCCAGAATACTTGATTTTTGGAATGCCTGTGATTCAATATTGATATGTAATCTGCAATATTCAGAGTTAGCTTGGATAGATTCGCACCCAGTGAAACTTCTCACATTCATTTTACCTCAGAATTTCACTGACTGCCCGTGAAACAGATGAAGAAGGTACATGCTGACTGACTCGGAATCGTTGCAAACTACTGGAATATTATGGGGGAGTTCAGTGAGCTAATTTCTTTACGAAGAGGTTTGACCGCATGATACTTCTCTTATTGTATTATTCGGGGTTATGACTGTTAGCACTTTCTGCTTTTATGTAACAGTTCTAGCTTGCCTGATTAAGGTGATATTCAACTTTGCTACAAATTGAGTGTTAAATTTGTCATCAAGTTCCTTTTGCCCTCTACTCTAGCTACTTGTCTGTACAAGGGTTGTTTCATGTTTCGTTGCGCATTGCAACTAGTTAAACCCTACTTGACAAATGAACGCAGTTAAGACGATGGATGTCAGATACTCTTTTTGAGCTCTCGAATCTTTTTGATTCAATATTCATATGCCCTTCAACTTATCACTGTGATCACTCCTTAGATTTCTTATTAGGGAAATGTGGAGAAACACCTAAACCTTGGAATTCAGTTCATAAAATTATGTTGGCCAATTTCTCAAAGTAGCTGTTACTTATTGGTATTAATTGTTTCATTTTGCTTCATTGATTGAGTTGCTTGGTGGTCCTTGAATACAGTTGGGCTTATCTTCAAAACACAATTCTCAATGGTAATGAAGAAGCTGTGAAATGTAGTGCCATTAAGATTTTTGGAGTATGATGCTAAGCTCAATTCATGGTTAATTGAAATATCCACTTTCACCATTCACTGTTTTTATTATATCTTAAAGCATGAGTACACTTTTGAAGAACCAAATTATTAGAGACTAATCAACTCTAGCGATATGTATCGCCCAGGTATATTGAGCTTGAATATAGAGACTGATATCGATATAAACTAGTGATCACACAATCGGACGTTACATTGAAGAAGACTTGTACTTGGCTCGTGCAGTTGAATATGACCGTCTTCAAGGTTAGCAACAACATTAGCCTTTGTCGAGAAATTATCTCCAAAAAGATCATGTCCTTCAGCATTTTTAGTTCCAACAATTTCCAAGTAACAAATATTGTTAAATACAACTATGCAGTCAGAAAGTGCTATGGATATATCGCAACATTATCGAAATTGGGGTAAATTTATTTGTCTTCAGGAAAGTCACAATCGGAAAGTTTAACCCCGACTATCGTGTCTAAATTTAATACCGGTGATAGTTCGGGCAATTGTTTCCACAATTGTTTCCACAATTGCCTGCGGAAGATGAGTAAAGGGTGGCTCCAGCATCAATTATGACATTTTCGAAGACTGGAAATTACCTACAAGAACAATAATAGACTTGCTAATAATACGAAGGGTTCCCAACACACCTTTATACTTCGCTTGTTCAATACCTCCAAAAATAATAGAGCCAAATTCAGCTTGTGGCTTGTTCAAGAAGATTGACTAAGAAACTTTTCCAATAACACCAGAATTCTTCAGGGCAATTCGGAAATTGGGGTACCTCGTATCACCTTCTTCCCTCTGATCAAAATTGATACCCAAAATTCCATAATGTTTCAATTTAGATTGATTTACATCCCTAACGCAGAAGTCATGTAACGATGGACCGCCTGGTATTGTAACTTAGTCGATTATCCACCAGAACGCACTTTCCAACATAAGCAGCTAGAAAATATTCACTAGTATTGTTGAAGGTAGATGATTTCTTGGAGCTTAATCCACCTTTCAAGGCAGAAGAGTCTAAAATTTATGTATAGGCTACCGCAGAATCAATCAAAATAGACTTGAGTTGCTGTTCAGAATCAAATTGCAAGTACTATAATGAGAATCCAAAATCTTCAATGGAGCATTAGGAAGTTTTCTCTTGCTTACTGTGATGCTCGTGTTATCTCCACTGTCTTCTTAAGTTACTCTAGACTCCAGAAATTCAAGGTTAACAAACCCATTATTTGAATACGCTGTGGCAGTTACATCGTTAATATCAAGAACAGCAAATAATTTGACCAACAAAACAAGGGCTAGAGAAGTAAGAGTTTTCACTGAAAATTGTGGCAAGTAAACCATTTTGCTATTGCAATTGAAAATCGAGAGGCAAAAAGAAGCTATATAACAGCATGCCAAAGTTTTCTTTGCCTATTTATACACTTGGATTATCTGTACTGTCTGAAAAAGACGCTATCACCTAACTCATCAAGAAACTTGTGTTCAGAGTTCAAAGAATCGAAACTGTTAGTAAAGCGCAAATAAGAACAAAAATTGCCTGCTCTTCATATCCCGCTAAACAAGTGACAGGCTCCAGTCCGATTATAGTGCCCAAAGATGACTGCTTAGGCGCTTTAATGAGATAGGAGATACTCAAGATAAGCATCACTTCTTATACCTTGTTTCCATTCAGGAGACTTGAAGGTTGGAGGATGTAAGAATTTATTGCCCTGCCAAAATAACTACAATTTTGCACCCAAAACATGCGCACATAAGAATCATTAAAATCAAGAGCAGATTACATGGTAACATCGAAGTCCAAGAAACTAGCACTGTAGATATCAATGAGACTTATCATATCCAAGGTCTCGTAGGTGGATTGTGTGTGGTATTTAACTCTCTCTATTTCGCTTGTTGTGAACGCCTAATAGTTAGAGGAAGGATTGTGCGCCGAGGCACAGCTCATCTCAGCAAAGTAAGTGAGGTTTAGAAACTGAATCAACAAATTAGTGAACACCCTCTATCATGTAATTAGAGCAAAAGAGGAACACTCTTTATAAAGCACAATAATCTCTTGCGACAAAATTCCAAAATTGGGCTCTACATTATTTGTTCTTTCAGATTCATAGTGTGTTCATATGGGCAGTATTTCTTCGTACGAAGTGACCCCTTATCCACTACCTCGAAACACCTAAGACTATTCTTGGTTCTAGAAAATCAGTTAAACCTAAACAAATATGTTTTGGAAACGAAACGTGGGGAGATAAAAAGGTTTCCGAAAAGTAGCGATAGTCTAGATCTCTCCAAAAGCGAGGTACAAGACTAGTTCACTTTGGCAGTTAACGGACAATTCCTAAACCATCGCTTTTTATTCGCGAGCCAAGTGTTTCTCGACATCGATTTACCGTAACGCTTCAGTTTATTGAATGTCGCTTAGGTGATATTAAGAGTGAAACCAAATTCAGGTTTGAATCCATGTGGTATGAAATCCTGCGACCGGATTTCTCAACCCTACTTCCCAAGGTACCTTTCTCGAGGATTGAGTATCTAACCGTTGCATATGTATATTGCGGAGGTTGGCACATGGCTCTTGGGATGGTTCTTTGTCGTTGATAATAGCTTCGGCTATCAAGGGCCTGATGCAGGAACTCGCACGTTAAGCCCATGCACATTTGACACTACCAGATAGCACCTAACGCGTTAAAAACCCCTGATTGGTCACGAGCGCCCGGCCATGTGCCCAGAATGGTCTCTGTTGTTTTGCAGGTTCGAGTGGGCGATCTGGTCTCTAATAATTAAACGATCTGAGGTACAGTTCAACACACAATAAATGGTCTTTCTAGATGATTTTCAAGGTAGACAGGTTGACAGCGCGCATGACATGCATTCGATGCAGTTACGGATACCGGTAGAAGGTGGAAACACTCGAAACGAGCTCTACACGAATGTCCAGAAACTTCACGAAACTTTGATTGCCGAGAGTGGCGGATGTGAATGTTGGAGGCTATCGACAGAATTGGCGACGTGACAGTTGAGAATGGTCCGAAAACAAAAAAATCAGGACGAAAGTGATAGCGCAGAAAAGAAGGAGCACTGTGGATACCAGCACCAGAAGAGAATGATGTGTCAAGTCCTACAATGTTCAGTATCCTTCGAGTAATGTGAGTGTTTCAAGCACCACAGGATTGGTTTCATCTGGAGTCCTTTGAAGCGATATATTGTCCAAACCGCTTGAACATGCTTCAAAATTTCAGTAGTTCGGAGTCAAAAACTGCCATTACAAACCTACGTTATTGAGATATAACACGAAAATGATTGTGATTAATTATGAATATTATTGAGGACATGATCATGAGTAAGATTATGATTATGTGTATGAGTACAAGTTGAGTACGTGATGAATTCAAATGTGGATCCAGCCTCTTCAGTAAGAGTGTGATTTTGGTCGATGGTGCCTTTGAGCTGACGATTTGTTTTGGGGCTATTAATGTATGCAAGCTTGATGTGACGAGGTTTGTATCTGCATATTCGTAGTTTGCTGTCGGTCGTTAAGAAGGGGGAGTGTGATTGTTCAAGGATTAGATAAATGTTGTTATTGTGTTTGTTCTGGCGGTCATACATCCACAAGATTTTCCTTATTGTCTTGCACGTGGCTAAACCCCAAAGGGTTATGAAACTGAAAAACCCACCACTTTGACGCATCCTAGACGTTTCAGCACCAGCTGAGTTCGCGCAACACTTGAAATAACGGTAGCTTGAGATTCGGCCCATTCCAAGAATACGAACTTTCTCTTGTTAGGGCAGTTTATCGCCGGTGTGGTTAAAGTGTAGTTAGCTTAAGTGGTGGTCGGAATTGAGGGAGTTTGCCAATGTGTCAATTGATCACAGGGCTCGTGGCAAGCGGTCGTGGATAGTGTCACATCGGTTCCTGAAAAAGTATGCATTGCTGTGCCACTCGGTGGGTTGAGGTATCAGGGCCCTCATCCACTTAGAACCGGTTGACAACAGAATACTTTATTGGGAAGTGCTAACCCTCGGATCTGGTCCCTGGCTGAGCATTTATTCATCTTCTTCGTAATAACCAGGGAATAAGGGTGGATGTTGCTGTCCATAGAGGGCACAATAGTCTGCTGATTGAGCCATAGCACATTTCACATTATCATTGTTGTAACCGTATGGACTGGCATCGTTCAAACCGTTAAGAACGAAGCTGAGGAGACCACGAATATGAACCACGTCCACAGTGTAGTCACTGATGGAATATGATAACAGGAGATAGTCCTCTATCTCATCGTCAATTTTTTCGATTTCCCAAGCAGACACTCCATTTGGAATAAGCAGGTTAGGCAGGCCATCAACACAGTTCAACAGGTCTGAAGTAATATCCCATGATTGCACAGGAATATCAAAGGACATGAAAGACCCAATCTCATGTATCTTATATTGATTGGGGTAGTCATCCGTATGTTCATCCATATTGAATTCGAAGTCTTCCTTTCTAGCTGTGTCTTTGACAATTACCACGAAATTAGGACGGTAAAATCCTTTTCCACATCCACATTCCTTGAAATGAGCTCTAGCAAACCCGAGATATACTTCTCTTCCAGGAGGGAAAAGATCTATTGCTTCCTTCAATTTTGGAAATCTTGGAACATTATCATGCAAGAGTAAATTGACATTGATCATTTCAGTACCTCCTCTAAGGGCACCGACTTCACCTTGCTCTCTCTCTACTCTGAGCTTGTAATCATAGAAACACTCAGCTGCGGAATTATCCTTATTTTGCGTGAGTGGGCACTTAAGCACCTCTATATTATGCCAACGTATCACCACGTATAAGAACTTATCGTGATTATAATCTTCACGTTCTTGGAAAGAAAGAAGAGGAGTCCAATTCTTTTGCTGGCTCGTCAGTCTAGCAGATCCCCTGATTTTAAGTTCCATAATTCTTGAGTATAGATGGGTGTTGTACTTGGATTTGAGATCTTCCACATCGAGTTTGCCTCTTTGATATTGCCATGGCCAGGCAATAAACATTGAACGATATTCTTGGAACATAACTTGGGACAGACTGTAATCCTCCATCAACTCTTCCACAATCTTTCTGTGAATGGCATTGAATAAAACCAATGGCTCTTCAAAGCCTCTTGGGTTTTTGACAAGAACAATACGTGGATCTTCAGGTCCATAGTACCCATCTTGCTTGAGTTGAAACTTGTGATAGGCAGGAATAGGAACCACTCCTGGGTAACTCACCAGGGTGAATACATCGTCTTTGTCTTCTTGTACGGTATGAACATCTGGGTTGTTTGTAGGTACAACAAGCTCCACATCTGGGAGCTCATTCCAATTTTCATCGTAGATTTGGGCGTAGAGGAGTGACAATGCTGGCTTGTCTCTTCTTCTGTACCGGGAGTATATCAAACGAGACACCATAAAATGGACACCATACTGTTCAAGAAAGACCGAAGAACCAGCCAATCTGTACCAAAACTGATCCACAGTGTTATCCTTCAATTGTTGGTCAATGGGGTTTTCCTCGAAAAAGTAAGAAAATTCTTCGGCGTATGAGGAACCTGAACCAAAGAACTTCTCCACGATTTCTCTTCTACTAGTAGAGAAGTGGACAGGTTCTGTGACGTCAATGGCTCTTTGTTCATAGAGCGCTGGACATTGTTCCATTTCTTCCTTGATGTCTTTCTTGGCCACGAAAGATTCGAACTCATAGGTATGGAACTTGCTGTCCTTGACAGCCAGACTCAACGAGGATGAGCGGACTTTGCTGAAGTCTGTAGGAGGATCATCAAATATGCTTCCTTCATTGTGATCCACCTCATCAGACTCATCCAAGTCTTCGTCGTCGAGTTCTGGCTCGAATTGGTAGTGGTAGCGGATGATTTCGTGCTGTTCAGGCAATTCCTTGCGCATGACCGTGGTGTAGTGGGTGCGCAAGTCTTCGGTTTCGTTGATACCGAACAGTCTGGGGTAGATGATGATTTTCTTGGACTTGTCCAACGAACTGATGGGCTTGGTGGGTATGGTGTTGTCTTGTATGGCGTCCTCCATGTTGTGGTTGATGAACACCATATGGTCGTCCAGGGGGGACGACATCTTGAAGCTGAGCTTGTCGTAGTCGTAGGAATGGAGGGTGAACACGAGCACAGTGGCCATGACCGCAAGAAGTACCACGGTGACCTTTTCGATACGTCGCAAGAACTTCATGGCGATGGATGCGTTGTAGATGAGGGCGAACTGGGGTTCAGAATGGCAGGAGGGAAATCAGACAGGGCAGCCAAACGGGGCGTCTAGTGATCGATGCACAGCAGCAATGCCAGGAGCTGGGACTGGAGAACTGGAAGGGAAGAGCAGGAGGGCGACGGGACTTTTAGGGCCAGGATTGAAACGGCCACAATCGGAGTAGCAGCAACGATAAGCTCGGGGAAACGAAAAAGGCAACGGCGAAAGCAAAGGCAACGGCAAAGGCAAAGACAAAGGCAGGGCAGGACGGACCCTATGGCTGGAAAAAAAGTGGTGACAATTTATATGAAATGGAGGTGGAGGATGGATCCGGTTTAATAGGACCCCCAAGATGGCGTGCAGGAGAGGAGATTACAGGTGCATGTTTGGGCAGCAGAGAAGGCAGTTGAAAAAGGAAAGGTCTTTCCCAAAGAGTGTTCGAGGAGGCTTAAGTCGCAGCACTGGTGCACGCGGCAGATCCGAGGGCAGGTCGGGCGTCTGTCGGGGGGCCGCCGGAGGCGGTCGGAAGTGGCGGGCGAGGCATAGGGGTACGGGCAGTTCTGGGGGAAATAGGAGAGCACTAGGGAGGCCACGCCACGGCGCCATAATAGCAGGGCGAGAATCGAGGGTGCCTCCGACGGCGAGCCGCCGTGGGCAGCTCCGATCATTCCGACCTTCCTCACATTCCGGACGCTACCTAAAATATGGTTGGCCCAACTTGCTGCCTGTACAGAAACATGCATGCATATATGGTGTGGTGGCCCAAATAATAAATGGAGAATCTATTGTTAGGATGAAATGATAGTGATATCATCTGTAATTCTATTCCTTCTCAGATGAGCCTCCTGTCGTTGTGGGTGGAGGAGCGTGTTTTCTGAGTGACGAGAAACTGGCGGTGGGGGCGATGGAGGCACCCGAAACGGTGTCGGTGCCGGCAGTGCGGTTTCTGGAGGTGCCGTTGGACGAGTCTCGTTCCTCAGATCCAGAACTAAACCCAAAATCCATCCCAAATCTACTCCCAGTGCCAAAACCCACACAAAATGCGACCTCATGCACCCAGCTTTTTATTACCGATATATGGTTATGGGACCTCCAGAATCGCAGAAAATATCTGCTCGCATCTGCAACTACCCTCAAATGGCGGATTGGGTGGCCAACCTGCAAAACCGTGGGTGTATATCCGCGTGCGACACCCACTCCACCGTTGGGTGCTTACTACGACACTGTAGAGGCTAAACAAGAGGCTTTTGCGATTGTTGCTTGCGTGTTCCAAATCTCGCCATAGTGGAGGGCCTCGGACTCCAGGCGGCGACCGTCGTATTGTGCAATTGTGCGATTGTGTGAAACCGGGATTTCATGGGGTCGCCTCGTAAGTTGCACGTCTGCCGCGATGCCTCCAGCCTCACCAAATGCTCAGTACGAGCAGCTCAACTTAGCGTGGTTTCTGCGACGAACCCCCGGCTCCCATTTCCGCTCACACTCCCCAACCTGCAAACGTGGAAGAAGTGCCCAAGAATAGCTCTCACATCCGGTGTGGTGACAAGTTTTCACCAGCACCACCGAAATCGGGCAGGTCGGAAAAATCCTGCGAAAATCACCACTGGGTCTGGTGAGGTTTTTTCAGTGTGGAGAGGCATTGTGAGGCCAGGCTATTTTAAGGTGGTGTCTATTTTAAGGGTGTCTATTTTAAGTGTGCTACTACAAGAGATCCTCCGTGAACGGGCCCAGAGGGTTGGGCTGCCGTCTTCGTGTGTTGGTGGTGGCGGCGGAGGTCTTGGGTGGGTCCCCTCTCTTTCTGTTTTGCTGTAGCTGGAGCGAACGTGGGCCCAGCTCATCTCGCGGGCTCTGCCTTGCACACCCTGGATCGATCGGGTCGTTTCGCCCATTTGGCCCGTTTCGAGGAATCGTTGATCCAGCCCGTCCCGTTGATCTCGTGCGTTTCGCTCTTTTTGCTCTTTTTGCTGTTTCTGCTCTGCTGCACATTTTTCACCAGCCGTGACTACGTGTTCGTGTCTCGTTACTACGTTACGTGGTGATCTAAATCCGTGCCGGGCCTCTGTAATTCGTGTCCATATCCCGACTGCTGTGGGCTCAATGGCGGTGCCATGGGCTCAATAGTGCAATTGAACTATGGGCTCCACAGTTGGGCGTGTTTCGTGGTCTCTCATGACAAACCCAGCCAGACGACATGCTTTGATTCGTACCTCGTGTCTCTTGTGGTCTCGCCCCTTGTCCTGTTGGCTGCTCTTGTCTTTTCCCGAGTCTTCGCTCGTCTTTGAGCCTATTCTCTTGTCTGTTTTGCGTCGTCTTGTTCCTTGTTCCTGGAGCCATGTCATTCGCTCTTGTTCGCTCTTATTCTTATCTCTGCCCACGGAACCCCGAACAATCGCACTCGCTCGCGGTAGCGCGATGTCCATTCCTGTCCCGCAGTCGTCGTTTAACAACGTCCAATTGTTCAGCACGTCCGATACGTCTAATTGCACTTGTAGGTCCCATTTGTATGCCTGGCTTCTGCTTTCGATATGGTCCGTTCTGCACCAGCCTGGTAACAATACCAGACAATCGCAAACCGCTGCCTCCATCTGTACCGATCGGAGTGTATCTGCGCCCTCCTGCACGTCGCGATCGAGATATGGAGGACGGTTCTCTACATACAATAGGGCTCCCAATGCATCACCTATTTGATTGCCTATTTGATATGCCATTTGGTAGGACAAGCGACGGGATCCAAAATAATCTTCTTCTTTTGTATATGGCGTGTATCGGCTGCGATTTGCGAGATTATAGGCTACCTATGGGCTCCGGTCGGAAACGGACCAGTTCCGCACGTTGCATGAGTGACATATTTCAGACACGTCTCGCCAGGAGGACATGCGGACCACTACGCTGCTTACGCCGGGGTTTGCTGATTGGCCATGCAGAGAAGAGGCCAGTTCTTGCAACACCGCTAGGCTCGTGGGGCCTATTGATCTGGCCCATTACTCCGTACAGCAAGCTCGTAATACTCCAGCTCTCGGACGACTTAGTGTTATCAAATCTATCTATAGAAGCCTTTCCACCAGAACTAGTCCCAATAGAGATAGGTCGGAATTTGGTCCTATTGTTCGCGCACCACGCACCACGCACCACACACCCCAACAATGCGAATCCATATGCACCACGTCCCCTAACCATGCATGACAGATATGTATAAGGGAAGGAATTGCCTGAAAGTCTGCCTATTATGACCATGTCCACCGACAATAGCTGTCCACTATAGAGCTCTATAACATGCTAGTAACAATTTAGTGCTCCACAGGTACCGCGCTTTGGACCGTGACACGTCTGGAAGCTGTACGACCACGGCAACCTGCAAAATAGGCAGCGCATCTCGCGATAAAGTCTTCTGCTGCTACCGTGGGCCCCAAATTCTCTGGAAGGGCCCATGTGTGTAGTTTCAGTCCAGCCCAATTGTAGAAACAACTGGGAAGTCTCTTTCCCAGATAGCGGCGGCTCTTCCCCAAATGTCTATGATTTCGTTCTTGGATATCTATTACTCTTTTCTAACTGTCTATTACTCTTGAACGGCTGCTCATCGTTTCCTTATACCTCTCGCACCATTTTTCAATATTTCTTCTCTCACTTCTGAGACACTTCTTAGAGTCTTCTGAGAATCTTCTGAGAGTCTTCTGAGAGTCTTCTGATACTCTTCTGAGACACTTCTGAGACTCTTGTCCAACATTTCTGAGCACTTGGCCCACGCATAAACCTTCCTACATCTCCTATTAGTTTCCATACAGTAGCCCCTACTACATCTACTAATAACTCCCCTACAGTTCAGTATCCCACACCACCTGTGAACGCATCCTCTTTTTTCACACAGCGGCAGAGTCGTCTCCCACTGCCGGCCTTCAACACTTTCCGCTTACTTCGCTTCCCTTCGCTTCTCTTCCGAGTACCCTCCATCATATGATCCCTACCCACGTCACAGTCCACAGCTTATCGCTCCCAATTCCGACCTCATGTGAACCCGAGTCTCGTTCTACCGTACCGGGGGTATTTACGAATTCACCCACCTAAGCGATGATTTTGGTCTTGGCAGAACGATAGCGTTGCAAGGGCTGCAACAGCCGCTGGTTGCGGTCACGTGCTATGGCACGCGCGGCGCCAGCAGGTCGGAATTGGGCGGTTAAGAGTCCCACGTGGGCGATCACGTGCGGAGCAAGCAATGGGTTCCAAGTATGCACGTGATGTCCAACACATGATCAGATCATCCACACGTGATGTCTAGCACGTGTTTGTGTTTATCTCCACGTGACGTACAGCACGTGCTGTATATCACGTGGAGATAGCGCCCCGCCGTTGCCTATTTCGGCAGCGCGCCCCTCCCCCACGCGGAAAACGAGCTCCCCATAATAACTCCTCTTCTCGATCTTTCCTGTTCCTGTTTCCGCCTATTCACTTCTTCTTTCCCATATAAAGCCGCCGTCTTTCCTTCTTTTCGCTGCCTGTCTCTACACCTTCGATGCTCAGACTCTCCAGTCTCGTTACCGCCAGATCCTCGCCCGGATTCGCCGCTTCCGCCGCTGCCAAAGCTGCCAAGTTGGGCGCCAGTTCTCGCGCTGCCTCCACAGTGGCAGCTCTTTATTACCCCAAAGAACCCAAGGGCCCTACCTTGGTCACTGAGACGGTTCCTGGACCCAAATCTTTGGAGATCAAGGAGGAATTGGGAAGAGTGTTCGACAACAGAACCACGTACTTCGTGTCGGACTACCCCAAGTCCGTGGGTAACTACATCAGCGACGCCGATGGAAACCTCTACTTGGACGTCTATGGCCAGATCTCGTCCATTGCGTTGGGCTACAACAACCCCGAGCTTATTAAGGCCGCCAAGTCCGACGAGATGACCAACGCCTTGGTCAACAGACCGGCGTTGGGATGCTTTCCCTCGGTGGACTACAAGCAGATCTTGGAGGATGGAATTTTGGCAGCCGCGCCTCCAGGCATGAGCAGAGTGTGGACTGCGTTGAGCGGGTCCGACGCCAACGAAACCGCCTACAAAGCCGCCTTCATGTACCACCATGCCAAGAAGAGAGGCTCCCTCGACTTCACGCCGGAGGAGATGTCTTCGGTCATGACGAACGACGCCCCAGGAAGCTCGGAAATGGTGATTTTGTCGTTCGAAAAGGGTTTCCACGGCAGATTGTTCGGATCGCTTTCCACCACCAGATCCAAGGCCATCCACAAGTTGGATATTCCTGCATTCCCCTGGCCCGTGGCCCCTTTCCCCCAATTGAAGTACCCATTGAGCGAGTTCACTCAAGAGAACAAGTTGGAGGAAAATAGATGCTTGGAAGAATTCGAGAAAGTGATCGAGTCTTACCCTCCGCATACTGTTGCTGCTATGATTGTGGAACCTGTGCAAGCTGAAGGTGGTGACAACCACGCCTCTGCATCCTTCTTCCAGGGTCTTCGTGACATCACCTTGAAACACGACATCTTGATGATCGTCGATGAAGTTCAGACTGGTGTTGGTGCTAGTGGAAAGTTCTGGGCTCACGAGCACTGGAACTTGACCACTCCTCCAGATATGGTGACCTTTTCTAAAAAATTCCAGGCTGCTGGATTCTACTTCCATAACAAGGAATTACAACCCAACCAACCATATAGACAATTCAACACCTGGTGCGGAGACCCATCCAAGGCTATCATTGCCAAAACCATTTATAAAGAGGTTGTTAAGCATGGCCTCGTTGAAAAGACCGCCCAAGTTGGTAACTACCTTTACGCTCAATTGGACCAACTTCTCGCCAGATACCCCGACAAGGTCAGGAACTTACGTGGAGAAAACTTCGGTACTTTCATTGCATGGGACTTCGCAAGCGAAGAACTCAGAAACAAGTTGTTATTGGCTGCACGTAACAAGGGTGTTAACATCGGTGGTTGCGGTGACGTTGCAACCAGATTGAGACCTACATTAGTGTTTGGCGAATCACATGCAGACATCCTTTTGGGTGTTTTGGAGGATTCCTTGAAGGAATTGTGAAAAATAAACCATAGTCAAGCAACTATAAGAGCATTTTCTTGACTTGCAACCAATAAAAATAATTCAGGCTATGATGTAATTACTTGAAGAACTTGAATGTTGTATGAACCATTTCTACTAATGACTAGGGAGTTCCGCGGTTAAAGCACTATTTTGAGCATTTCACTTCTCGCCATTTCTTGTAATAAAGCTCTACACCCCATGTTTAATTTCAGTTCAAATGTAACAATTTAATCAGGAAGAATTCCAGAACTATCCTGTATTAAGACATGCAATTGAAAACCTCAAAGTGCCCTAATTGATCTCATCGAAGTCACAAGTGACATAGCCTCACGAGACTAATGACCTTGGTCATCTGACAAGCTTGACACAGCTTGACACAATCAGCCAATGCTACAGCATCTTCTGTCACGTGTAAACTTGAAACAAAAGATAAGTATAGCCGTTAGGAGATCATGGCCAGGGGTAACCATAGCCGTGGGTAATAATAGTATGGAATCCATAGCCAAGTCTGCTATATCATAGGACCAGCAATCCGATTTGGGATTACATTCTCGGTTCTTGATAGAGACCACTCTGTCGACAATTTCAGGTCCAGTTCTTCCGGTTCCATTAGGAGCTTTTGAACGATTGCACTGCCTCCATAGCTTACCGATAATTACACGCTGTTGTTGGGATCCCTTAGTAATTGGACTTCTACACTATTGACGGGGAATTGGATCGGAATTGAAATGGACCGGGAAATAAAATCGAATTTGGTTTTGAACGAGTTTGGTTTTCTGGTGGGAAATTCGTGTTAAAATTGAAACGGTTTAGCATCCGCGACGTTTTGTGTCAGAACAATGTAGAAAATGTCAACGGTTTTGAACAAGAATATGCACCATTACGCAGTGGGCCCCTGATGTTTGGAACAAAAACAATGCCACGCCGGTAACGGCATCGAAAGAGCAATAGGCAAAAAGGAGCAAAAGTGCAAAGGTCCAAATGATATGATGGTTTGCAGAATCGACTAGAACACTAAAACACTTGAACACTTGAGGTGTAAACAACTTATTCCACTGGCATTTCCACAGTACTTACGCAACAACACTTCCCACATATGCGACACCTCCAATCCGTCTGAAAACTTCACACTTGAAGTGTCACCACCGGCTTTGCTCTGAATCTACAGCATGACAACTGCTTCTCTACCACTGAAATTTTCTTTGCCTTCAAAATTCCACCGTCAACATTGGCATTATTCTCCTATTGAACTTTAACGAAAAATTAATTTCCTGATATCAATATCTGTACACGTTAATGTTTTAAGCCGGGTTTGGCCCCCAATCCCAACGCTACCACAAAAAGTCACCAGCTCTAAAAAACAGGCCATGTTGGTGTGCACAGCCTTAGCTCAGGCGCAATGAATGAATCAGTATTGTGCTAGTCTGCGGAACTGGAACTAAATTTTAACTAAATTTATCCAAACAGTACTAGAACTAAATCTACAACTAAATCTTCCTCAGATTCTTCTAATAACTCTGGCAACTCATCAATTCACCACGTAATGCCACAAATAGTTTGGCGTTGATTCAATCACACATTACTTCAACTTCTTGCTAACTCTACTTCTTAATTGACTCTACTTCACAATTTTCACTGACTCCACTTCTGAACTCACCACTCTACCTCTGAACTCACCACTCTACCTCTGAACTCACCACTCTGCTTCTGAACTCACCACTCTGCTTCTAAGTTGACTAACACTCCACTACGCCTGTCGTTTTCACATGCCTCTTGGTATCATTTGTTCATTGGGTTCCGTCGAATCTATTGGTTCCATCCGATCTCCGTGTCATGTTACATTCGATCGGTACCGATTCCTCGTTCACGTGTCATGCTCCTATTGGTTCTGCTTATGCGATTGGGCCCCATCATTGGCCTCAGGCGCAGTCCTCCACTCCAATATTAAGTATTGTCAAATCCGATGGAACTTCCCCCATGGTCCCATTTCTGAGTGCCGGATTCACCCAATCGACCCGATTCTCCCTATCCAATTCTCCCAAATGACCCGTTTTTCGCTGCCCAATTTCTCCCCGACTCTCCCTGATCTCTCTTCCCGTCTCTTCCCGTCTCTCCCTAATTTTTCACTGCTCATTTCCCCCAACTGCTGTACCCAATTCCCCCAACTACTCCCCCAGCTTCCCCTAATCTCCCCAGCTTCCCCTAATCTCCCCCACGGTGTCTCGGATTTACGACTCGCTAGTCCCGGTGCCTTGTCGACTTGACACGTGTGGACATCGATGAGCCTTGCCGTTGGGCCGTTGGGCCTCAGTGAGGGTCGTATTCCGTTGCCGTTCCCGGACCTGTGTGCAGCCCCAAAGTGCAAAGTGTCAATGCAACGGCGGAAGCAACTGCATTCGAGACAGCTGTACCTGCAATCGAGGCTATTGAACATGCAAACAAGAAGGTCAAACCTGCACAAATCGGAGAGAACCTGCAATTGCAACTGGAGCAAGTGCGACTAAACTGCAACTGCTACCGAAACTGCAACTGCAACGGCGGGCCTCAAGTTGCGAACCTCAACCTGCGAATTTGTGGGGCTGCGGAGGTCTTCCGGAGTGCGCCATGTGCCAAAGGGCCAGAAAGAGGGAAGAAACGGGGGACAAATGGGCAGTAAAGGTTGATGATGGGGCTCTTGAGTATTGCAGTATGGGTTCTGGGTGCTTCGAGAAGCTTCCAGAAGCTTCTCGTGGTCAATAGGACGACTCCAGGCGTTCCTGGCCGCGGAATATCCACCCCCATCTCCCCTTGTCTCACTCCCAAAGCTGTGCCTCTACCCTAGGCGAGCTTCACGTGACACCACTGCGATCATAACCCGCCTTACCAATTGCTTGACATCTCATACCATTCCACTCCTCCACCGCCTGTTTGTGCTGCCACGTCTCCCAGAACGGCCAAACTCCTTCAAGAACTCCTTCCCGTGCCGGTACCAGCGTCTTGGTGCTAGTTTCGCTTGTCCCAAGCGCCCCAGTATTGCCCCAGACCGTCTCAGCCGCCGTGAATTTCAAAAACCCTCAAAAGCCAGGCCGTTCATCTTTTCTGGAATCGTGTTATTTTGGTCCCAAATCAACTCCAAACGCCCAAACCGCTTGAAAGCTGAGCTTGGTCACGACTTATACCTTCATTTTGCAATTTCCATCACTTTCGGAGCACAAATGTGCTACTAGCTACACACAACAATGTTAGGACGACTCTTCAAACAGCAGTCGTCTCAAGGACAAGGAGTGGGACCGGCCTCCTCGTCAAGCTTGCCGAATTCTTTGACCAACTTCAGTTCCTACGACGACACCTACACCCGAGAAGTCCTCTACGGCACCCACAACCCCAACCAGCTCAAGCCGTTCACATTTAACAACCATCTTTTCCGAATCATCGTATCGCAGGACGGCGGGAGCTTACGCTCGAAACAAGTGCTTTTCGACTCGGCATGTGAGCCGGAAAGTCCCACGGTCAATAGCGCCTTCAGCAAAGTGCCAGCCACATCCAAAGGTCACCATCCCAGGGGGTTCTTCTCTTCGAAATCGTACCACAATACAAGCGAATTGAACGACTACATGTTTGGGTGCGGCTTGCCCAGCAACCAGACCCAATCATCTACAAAGCTTCACGTTTTACCTGCCCTCAACAGCCTGGTTAGTGCTTCCTCTAGATCCGTCCTCATCACAAGACTATTCTCGATCACAGATTTGGAATCAGATACCATCGAATCATCCGGTCTTGACAGTGCAAGTTCCTCTTGGAAACCCACTCCCACTTTAAAACAGAAAGAATCGGCTATACGAAATCTTCCGGTCACGAAACAGCTAAATCAACCATGCCAAACGAATACCCCTAACAAGACTCCAAACAGCATCAACAGTAGATTTTCTGTTGGAGTCATCATTCCTTTGGAATCCTTGCACGATATGAGTGACATAATCTTCAACAACTGGAACGAAATATCCCACTATCTCATCTTATTGCAAAAAATCACAGTGAAAAAATTGATTCATGAATTGAATAATAGTGTGACCAACACTGGTGACCATACAAATGGAACCTCTCCATATATTATCAACAAAAGAATTCAATTTCCCAATTTCATTCTTCAAAATGAAATGGAGTTGAACAATCAAGTCTACAAATTGATCAAGTTGATTCATTATAATGCGAATGTTCCAAAATTAATGAGCTCAAATAGTTTGATAAAGAGCTGTATCAAATCAAAAAATTCCAATTATGATCATTTAATGTTGAACTGGGTATTGGAAGTGATCAATTGGCTAGAGTTTAAAGATGGCAAGTGTTATCAACCTGTACCTGGATATAACCCCATAACTCAGACCACATCATCTGCCACATCTCAAGTTGAGTCTAACAGTTCAGGTAGTACTTTTTTGGCCAGTTTGTTGGCATTAATAATCCAGTATAAGGATCTGCTAAGTACAAAACCGTTCTATAATATTGAAGGCTCAAGCAGAGAATTGACCAGAATAGTGTTGATGACTGGAAACCCCGTGGTGGCGAAGAAACTAGTATTTATCATCAATGCCTTGATACCAAATAATTTATTCACATTTTCAATTTTCAATGAAAATAACCAATCAAACGAATCGAAATCCGTCGACTTAGGGGTCATCAATGAAAGTTCAGATGAAATTCAGAGTAAGCACAACAATACAAACAGTGATGATAATTTCCATTCGAGCAAATCAAAGACAATAATAAAAAGCAACGGGTCATCAAATATACGAAACGCTTCCAGTGATATGCTATCACAGTCACCAAATATCTCATTGTCCTCATGCACAGGGTCACCTATACTAACCTCTTCCGGGACCAAACCAATTCCAATTCAGACCACCGGTTATTCGTCATCGGCTAGTATATCAGATAATTCTTTGGTTGAGTCCACGCCGTCGGCGAAAGGATGGGAAATACCTCGTAAATCCCGTGTTAGCACTAATGCCACACCAACTTCTAGAGTTGAAACACATGCTCTGATTGCTCCAATTTCTGTTGAAAGTTCATCCATCAAGGAAAGGCAGAATTCTTTATCTAAATCTTCATCTTTATCACATTTATCTTCATCATTGAATTCGTCATTGTCACAATCATCAAGCAATTCTTTCACCAAACTTGGGGGAAGTTTTATGGAAAAATGGAAGAACTCCTTTGGAAGTTACAATAGCAACAACTCCAATGCATCCAATACATTCACCAATTCACATAATACTTCAGGGACATCTTACAACAGCAGTTTGATGGATTCAAGTGAATATGTTCCCCCACATTATGGGGGAAGTTTGTCAAAGAGGAATTCTATACAATCATTGCGTACTCCTTCACCTGCAGTAGAGTATGACGAATATACCTGGCACACTAATAGCTCTAACAGTATAAACGGTCATTCTGTGAGCAGTCAAAGCGGTGTGTCTATTGCAAATTCGGGTGGTAATCAGTATTCGAATGGTCATAATACTTCTCTCAGTTGGGGAATACCGATGACACCGACCAAGTTGTCAAGAACTCAATCAATGTATGATTTGTATTCCATGCACAACAGCCATCTGAATACTGCATTGAAAGAAGAGAATGTCGGGGTAACTGGATTTTCAAATTCTAAGAAGAATTTGGAGGTAAAGAGGTCTAAAACTGGTGTTTTCACCCCTTTAATTAATGACAATATGGTAAAGAATATATCGGAGCACAACACGGAAGTGATTAAAAGAAAATGTGCAGAAATAATGAATTTGCCTACACAATCATATAAGTGCGATAAAGCAACTCTCGAGGTGACGCCATTGGCTCGTACTGGGTCCACCAATGATTACTTGGGTTCTCCGGTTAGTGCCAACCAAAGTCTGGAATATGACGAAATTGATGATGTGGACAGTTTTGTTAATGATCAGAGTACCATAACCTCGGAAATTGATAAAAATCAAGCAAATTACTTTACCAAGGCATCAAAACCGTTTCACACTCTGGCACCAATGCAAGTGTTCAAGCAAAAGCCCCTATTACCAAGCGTGGCTTTTAGTGACGAATTTAGGCCAGAGTTTTCAGTACAGTCGTGTCCGATAAACCCTAAACTAGAGTCCCAGGTCACGTCGGCAATGAAGAATGATTTGCTATTCTATCTGGGAAGTGGAGGCTATGAACAAATAGTATCCAGAACTATTTTTATTAGCTTGAGAGCAAGAGAAATTAAATTAATAGAGATGAGTTTTGGAGACCCTGAAGATGCCCAAGTAATGCCGGTCTACGCATCGGGTTTAGGAATAGAACCACCAGCTCTGAGAAGGGGATCTGTATCAGGACACAGAGCCAAGAATACCTACAAGACAAAGATAAAGAAAATCTACACACCTACCAAGAAGGCCGGCCCAATTGAGCATATCGAGAAAATCGACCGAACCTTGGAAGAGATGAATCAGTTATTCATTGAACAACAACAAAACCCACAAAGCATCAAGTTTTCGGAACCACAGGATACATTTACTAGCAAACTTTCCAGCTTGGTATTAAAGATGATAGATTAAAATTGGAAACCAAGTTCTAGACACCAGGAATCAGTGGCTCATGGAAATTGTTGGTTTAAACCGTACGCTAGTGCAAGCATTTAATGCCAGAATCTTACCCTGTTTGCTTCCCTATTGGGAATTTAGAATCCCCTAAAATAGAATTCCTTTCTACAACTACAGATACAGGCGGACTCGTACATTTCACTGAGTTTCTGAACAATGTTCAGCGGAAACACTTTGCGAATTATTGCAGAAGCAGGCTGAACTTCTGCCACCATGCGGGATTTTATACTCAACGTTTTCTAGAGATTGGATTTCTTTACGAATCCTGATGGGTTTTTTGACTTGCTACGAAATTACCCGAATCATTTATCCCAGTTCGGCATGCAAAGGAGTTTGTAGTACCGACTGGATTATTTGTAAATTGTCATTTGTTAATATTTGATTCGTGATTATAATAATATTTAATAACTCGTATCAGTCGATTCCGATTCCTTCGAAGTCTGCAGAGTCCACTCCCCTAAGTATTTTCTTCATGAACTTTTTCATGTCTAATGCAACTGTCGGAATAGAAAGAACCGTAGATTTTCTATTTTTTCAAGGATCTTAGTCAGCGAAACGAATTTCACCTGAACGCCATGAATTCGTCTCAGATGCATCTGTGAAATCAGAAGCCGAGGAACCGAAACTGAGAGTTTCAACTTGGCAAGGGCTTTGTCACTGGAAAGGGCTTGACTTTGGCTTTGCCCTAGATTACGGAAGATTACGGTACCATCTACGGTGGAATATGGGGTGTGATTATGACAGTTTGACCCAAGATTCTAGATTCCAGCCAGATCAAAGTTTAAACCCTTAAACGGTTCTCGGTCTTTGGTAATGGTGCTTTGCTGACTCTGATGGTGGTTCTGTGATAGCTCAAGTCTCACAAAACAATCCCATGTGCCACAAGAGACAATTGGAGGGCTCCTCAGAGTAGAGGTTTGGTTATGATCCCTTCGCCCGCATAACTACCATGGAGCATATTCAACCGAACTTTTCCACTAACGGAATAGCAAAGGGGCCCTTACTATCTACAGTGAAGGGTTCTTATCTAGAAAGACATTAGTTCCAGGGTCTCCGATCGCCGTAGTAGATTCACACCCCTAACTGACACCCCAGCAAATTGTTCGTGCCAATTATAAATAAAGCGAAGCCCTACGTTGTTTCCATGCATGGCGACGCAGATGATGCAGCAGCGTAAGGTGTAGAAGGCACAGAAGCGCACATTCTTATGCCTAACAATATAATTGGAAAATCCTGAAGCCTAATTTCGAGGCATCTGGCCACATGTTCTTCCATACCGGAAGAAGCCCTAATATTGAGCCCAGGATGCATATCATCACCGTTTGCACCTTCCACAGTAGAATCCAACAAAGTTACCGCCACGCATCATGGAGGCACTCCCAAAATCTGGTGGTGGTGCGCCTTTCCACTATAGCCTGATGTGCACCCCCTGTGACTATCTTGCCATAAATGTAATAGAATGATCCATACCACAGAAGCTGTAACGGTTGACTTCACTGGAGAGTCCTCGGATTGGCAGCGGCGCAGCATGGTCCAGCGACAAGCTCGGCGGCAAAAGCAGCGGTAATCCGAACCAATTCAGCTTTGGGTTCAGTCATGTCAATTGAGTTTCGCTCAAGTCCGTCCGTTCACTGGAGCTGGAAATTCCAGTCCAGGTGTCAGTATTAGTGCTCGGACATGTTTGTCCGGGTCTACAGACTCAGGGTTTCCTGGCCATGGGTTGTGATCATGGGGTAGAGTGATTAGGAGTGCTTGGGTTCAGTGTTCAAGAGTAATTCGGAGTAATTAGGTTGTGCAATTAGGTTCATTTTGGGTTTAAACCAGAATGTGGATCAGGCAACTTTCTCCACTTGTCGAAGTCAAGGTGTCTCCTCTTTCTAATTACAAAGACACTAAGAGTGTAGCAGTAGTGAGTATATCCCCTTCCCTTCGTATTGGATACTGGTTCCTGGTGCCTTCTTGTATTTAGTGAGATCCATCCAGAGGTGCGATTTAGTGGTGTGAAGCCTCCTTCTTTTGATGCTTCACTGGGTGAAATACTAATCCCTTGGGGTCCCATCGTACATCTAATAGGTCAAAGGGTTCAGATTGCCCCTATAATCTAGATCGAAGTGGGGTCAACTTGCGTTAAGAGCTTAAACTCAATTGTTGAAGTCTAATTACAAGTCTAATTACAAGTCAAATTTCAATACAGTCCCATCAGATAGAGCACCAAAGACGCATCAGAGACGCAATTCAATGCAAAGAAGCCGAAGAATCCAGTGGCTACCCCAACGCACAGATGTGGAAGAAGTTTTGGAATGTAGCCAAATGAATAGAGTCTAGTATCTGGCAGAGAAGCCATCCCTCTGGTAAAAAAAGGAATATAGAAAGGTGGGGAACGTGGTTAAGAGTCTGGTGGAGAAGTTCCGGGAAGTTCTCGGTTTTTTAGATAATCAGAACCTAAGAAAATTAGAACCCGTACCCAGAAAAGCGGGACTTCCGATAATCATATCATTTGTTGAGAGCATCGGAAAAGCAAAAAGTCAGATCATCAGATCATCTCCTAGGAAATCAGAGCATTGGAACCTAAAAGCGGAAACTCACAACAGCAGAACCAAGGAAGAGCCAAGGACAACAGCCTTCATCTTGAGGCTTCTCAAATCACACAATTCCGCCCATATGCCTCATGGCTATCCCAAGCACCCATACTGGTATAATTAATATGTAACACAAGGGAATGGGAATATTAGTAGTAGAATCGGGAAATTGGCCGTAACCACAGGTTCAGAAAACTGACCAATATCGTAACTGTGCAAGTATCAGAAACATGACAAATGCAGAAGACTGATCGTAACTGTAGAGGTATCTGAATTATCGACAAACACAGAATGCTGAATCTTTGTAAACAATCCGAATTATGAACAAATGCAGAAGCCTAATCGTAACTGTGGAAGAGCCGGGATTGTTGGCTACAAGTGCAGAAGACTTATCTGGAGTAGAGCTTTCGATTTCGAATTACAAACAGATGCAGCAGAGCACTCTTGAGGCAGAATTATTAACTACAAATGCAGAAGACTTTCGTAACAATAAATGCAGCGGTTGTGTAATTCAGAACAAGCATTCTAGAAGAGAATTCCACATAGGCACTGGAGAAACAGGAAACTGCAGCAAGTCAATTATAAACACACTGGCCGATGTAATTGGCTCACCGGGTTTATTCCATGCGGAATCCGCACAGAGCTTCCTTGTCAGCCGTATTGGGCGCGCGGGCGTCGCGGCTGCGAGCGAGGATCCCACCGGCCCGGCTTCCGTGCCATGTCCTGGCGCACTTTCTGTGCCACATGCCAGGCACTGCAGATACTGTGACGTGGGCTAATCAGGGCGTAGGGCTAAAACAGCCCAGGACGCCCGTCCACAGGGTGCATGTAACTCAGTTTGATCTGCATTGATCGGACTATGGCATGCAGTGGCCAGTGACATGTGGCTGGGTCACGTGACCACCGCCCAGAGGTTCCTCCGGCGACTGCAGGCGCGAGTGGTTCTATACATGGAGCTGCGTCTGCGTGCAGGCTGCCCCTTCCCCCTGCCCCGACGGGTATCATGTGCTGGCCGCAGGGCCTTTGTGGGTTACGATAGTTCCAGCCCTCCCCTACTATCCGCCGTTGCCAGAAAACAGCCTCTGAAGCGTGGGATCCGACAGCCAGCATGCCAGACACCAGAAACACCATGCACCAGAAGCTCTAACAATAGTGAGAGTGTCTCCCCTACGCCCGACGCTCCCCCACGTTCTCCATGCAGGGCCGGCAGCCCCCCGATGACTGGAATTAGGATTATCTGTCCACAGCGTGAGAATCTGCAACTAATATCAACTACTGCAGCCCGATGCAGACAGTGGCGCACCCCCTATAATTCCGAGCGAGATGAAATTGGCACCACTGGGTATTTTCTCCTGGCTGGTGCCCACCTTGGGCTTCTGGCACTGCAGTGAACGTCGAGGTGCTTTTTAGCGGGAGCTCAAGCCTCATCGATGGAGATTCCGATGCCACGACTCCTAGAGGATGTTTCCGAATGGAGCACTACAACAAGTAGGCAAGAATCGTGAGCCCGTCGCCGTCCGTGGTCACGCCTGTGGACAAGCCCGTTCGGGAGATTTGGGGGGATTGGGGGGAAGGAATAATAGTGGTGTTATTGTGGTGTGTGCAGTGCGTCTGTGTGCAGGAGGGGTGTCTGATATGTGGTGACTGCGCATCCGTTTCCGGATTGCCGCCCTCTGTCTGGAAAAACACCTCAGCCAGTATTGGCACCGGTGCAGCTGCACTGCATACGCAGTGCATCGCATTAGTATTCCAGTTTCCCATCAATTTCGGTGCATAATTTCAACTCTAATTTCACTACTTCCGCCAGCTAGTCTGTGGCTACTGGGGATGAGATTGTCGAAAGTCATTAATTAAAATACATAAGATTGAAGTAAAGTTCTCAGTCGTAACCAACGTAATCGTAACCCAAGGGCATTATTGTGTCCATACCAGCAGACTGCACGTCATGTACATCTCTATATCTATAAATCCATAACCGTGGTGGATAACATTTCGGTGAATCTGCTGTCTGGTCTGGAGAATCCCAAACCCGAGGTCAAGGACAAGTCCAAGGTTGGAGCAGCGCCCAAGAAACCGAGGTTGAGCTCTTCTTCGACGTTGAGAGCAGCGTTGTTGTCGAGCTCGGCCATGATGTTGTTGAAGTCTCCAACATCGGCTTGTGGGAAGGTATTAACCAAGTCTTGGTCGTTATAGTTAACGTCAAAGTTAGCAATGGCGTTCTCTGGGATGATTGGCGAGGTTTCGATCTTGAACTTGTCGTTCTGAGAGTCCTCCATGCGTTGGGAGTGTCCAAACAATGTAGATGGGACATCTCTAGAATATTTAGTCAAGTCTGGTGCTGAGAAGGCACGAGTATAAGTGGAGTTGTTGACCGAAGAATCGAACAAATTGAAGTTTGAACTGTTGAAAATTGGTTGGTTGAATTCGAAAGTGGCTTGAGTAGGAACTGCAAAGTTCAAGTCTTCAGTGAAGTCAACTGGTTGGTTGACGAAGTTCAAGTTGTCATAACCGTTACCAGCGTTGTAACCAACAGCCTTAGAAGTTGGAGAAATAACATTTGGGGATTCGACCTTTACTCTCTTCGCCACATGAGCAAATTCTGGAGAAACTGGAGATTCTGCAAGGCTGTGGGTGGAAGACATTGGAGTTTGGTATTCGACAGAAGGAGTCTTGATGCTGGAGCTAGAAGTCAAGCTGGACTCTGGCAGAACAGTGAATAACAGTTCGTTGCCAGATTCCTTGTGCTTCTTGATGAATTCCCAGCATTTGTCACCATATGTCTTTGGAGTCAAGCCAGTGACGGACTTGAAAACTCTGTGGAAGTGCCATGCGGACAACTTAGACTTGGCAGCCAACTCCTTGAATCCAAGAACTCCTCCTCTTCTTCTTCTTCTCTGAGAAGATGGAGAAGAAGGACTACCACTCTCTTCTGGAGTGGAAGGGTTCTTGCTAGAAGTTTGGTAGATGCTCATGGCAGCGGCCAAAGCCAAGTGTCTGCAGGCGAGGTCGACAAGACGGTAGTGATCAGAGTCGTTCTTGGAGAGAGAAGTGTTATCCTTAGAGTACTTTCCGTCCAAGTTGATCACTGGAACGGAAGAGCGTCTGGAACCAGCGCCATTCATCACACCACCAGCAGAGTTGATGGCGTTCAAGATGTGCTCCTCGTTGGCACGCTTGGACTCGATGATGTTGGCCTTGATTCTTTGGTTGTTCTTCTCCTCATTGACATCCAAAAGTGGAGGCATGAAGCCGATTTGTTCGTTGATTTGGGCAACACACTTGATCAAGAGGTGCACATCAATGCTAGGGGCGCTCAAAGGATCACATGATTCACAGGCGGCGTAGCCCAAGTGGATGGCCTCGTGGGGCTCCTCCACGAACTTGATTTCGGACTTGAGGTTGGTGATTGGGCGGGCGTCACAGTCTGGACGGCAGAACAACTTGTTGATCTTGTTGCAAACGTAGAAGGAGCCAGCGGCGAAGGGGTCGCTGAACTCGTAGGCCTTCCACTTGGCGGCATCGGTAGAGTACACCATTTTGTTGATTATTGGGGCAGTTGACAATGGGAAATTGGCAACTGGGGGTTCAATTGAATGAGTTCAATTGAAAGTGCTTGTTGAGTTCGAATTCACACCGACTGCAAGGGAGGCGGGATCGAATAAGAGCGAGTAGTGGAGTAGTAGAAGTGGTTTGTATCAATACTGTCAGGGGTAAGAGGTGGCAGGTATTGTCAAACGTTGAGATGGTGAGGGAAACTGGAGTTTGGAAAACACTGAATGTTGATGATGGTGGTTGATGTTCTGAAGATATGAATGGGGGAGTGGGAAGGTTTATATAGTTATAGAAAGTGTCTGAATAATCCAAGGGATTTTTCACAGGAGGGTGATGTAATTCTACGTCCCACTCCTAAAATTGTGCATACATATTCCGAAAGAGTGTTTGTCTAGAAAGCTTTACCTAATGCGAAAGTACTTACAATCTAGGCCACTAAAAAATAATTCTGTTTACCGCTAGCAAAAAAAAAAAAGAGTAAGACATAAACTTGATATGCGTGTCCTGCATATAGACCCACGGTGTTTCGCGGGGGGAGGGAGGCAAATACCATAGCATTATTATTTGCGCTGCTCATGCATGGCGCACACCCCCTGTGCTTGTGGAGAGTGACCGGCAGCATGCACCATAAGTTATGCACCTTTCTGATGTCAACCATCGAACAGATGCACGGGATTCCAGTGAGGCTGGTGTAATGCGTCCTGCTTGGTCACGGCTGACTCAGCAGCCACAACCGTATCCTCTCATCCATCACTTACGTCATGGTATGAAATTGCACCTACGCTTCCGACTTTTCTGTCTCTTTACTTGTCCAACACTTGCATCAAGATCGGGTGATTTCTTCTCGGTGCCACGGCCCTTGTTCTTCCACCGTTGCTGCTTGATTTCGATCCTCGAAAGCTCCAAGCACTTAACCATTTCCTTCGTCTGTTGTCACCCCCACTGACCCCATCAATAACCAGTGCCATACAAAGAATTCGGGGCGTTAAGGCACCAGATGCGTGGTTACCGACAAAGGTGAGATTTCAGCCACGAATAGGCGTAACCGGTGATGCAGCCAAAGTGCCGGGGCCTATGGCGAATGGGAAATGGCGAATTCCAGACATTTCCTCGACATCCGTGAAGGTTTCGAGCTCAAGATGTGATAGTTTAAAAATCCGAGTCGAAATAATTATTACCATGAAAAGTTTCCAGAGCTAAAGGGACTGAAATTGGAAAAGGAGAAGAGGGTTGGGGAGATAAGGGTTCGGGACGAATGGAACACGCCGTAATATGGAACGAGAGATACGAAAAAGAACAGCACCAGATAAGAAACCCGGCACCCTAGGAAACGGCACTACAGGGTGCCAGAGCTCTCCCACCCATCGAATCAGATCTGTGCAGAATCATATGATCCATCATCGCCATACTAAACTGCACATGAAAGTGTCTGCGAATTAGGTTTCATTCCCACAAGTGTCTCGAATGTGCCACGACCCGTCATGAGTATGACCAGGTGAGTCCCGGCTAAACAGTCTAACTTTCCAGACACCTCGGTGGTTTACTAACCAGAACAAAAGAACTTTCCACCAATGTCAAAGTCGAGGAGGAGGCTAGTTGGGGTCTCGGGCATGGTTGGGTTCTTTGGGTTTTCAGGCTGGGTTGAGGCAAATTGAGCAAATAGCCCAACTGGGCGAAGACAGGGCGAATGGCAGGGCATATGGCAAATGGGCAAAGTGGGCTTTGGAGCTTTGGACTCTTCCAGGCACTCTACAGCTACGACGATCAATTAATGGCAATTAATTCTGACATTTCATTAGTAAAACTCGTAACTTCGCTGATGTCGCTCCGATCGAGCCAAGCACTTCGACGCCGGAGCGCCAAAACGGCAGTCTTTATCAGCATCGCATCATCTCAGCACACGCACCGATGGGCCGGGCCGGTTGAAGTTGTAGAGGAAGGTGAGGAGGGAACTACGGCAGGGAAACGGGAGCCGGATCCAAAGGCCCAAGAGAAGAGTTCCGAGTCCAACGGTGGAAATGGCACCCCTGGAACCTCTGGAAGTCTTTTAGAACCGGGTGCAGCTCCAGGCCACGCGAACACGCGATGGGATAAATCGGAAAAGAGCCGTGGAACATGGAAGACCGGGAACAGTGAAAAAGAGGAAAAAGAATGGAAAAAGGAATGGAAATTGGGAAAATAGGAAAATAGGAAAATAGGAAAATAGTAAAATATTAGTATGGGAAAATCGGAAAACAGGAAAATAGTAAGATAGTGTCATCGGAGCACGAACTGGAACAGTGCAAATCCTGGGGCCCTCCACCAGCGGGTTTACGCGGCCGGGTCCTGGAACGAGGGCCCTACACTGGCGCTTTTGAGGCAGCCCCAGGCCTCAGAGGGTCCCCATCCCCTGGGGCCTTCGTAGTGGCACTTTTCACCGTGGGTTACGTAGTGTGAACAGCATATCGCCTTGGAGGCACAAGCCACTCTGTTTGACGTGGAGCTTGTGCAGAATAATATTAAGCATGGCCTGGTATGTTGGAGCGGTGGGAGTGCATCGTCTGCATTTCCGCCTAGGGAGTGTTCCTATGGCGAATTTGTAATTACACCTGGAGGTGCATGCGTGCGATCCGATGGAATGCCACAGAACAGGAAGAGGAAAGAGACAAGGAAAGGGGAAGGAAAGAGACAAGGAAAGGAGTAGGAAAGGAGTAGGAACCACGATCCGGAGCAAAAGGAAAGAGCATAGATCTTCGCTTCGTATCAGTGGGCGTCAGAAGCGATTGCTAGACACTTCAGACAGACACTGGCACCAGCCAAGGCCGTTTGCCATGATTTTCCTCTTCCTGGACACTTGCGGACGGAGTCTGCAGCGATGTGCCATTTTGTCACTCATTCTCCACCTGCGCCTGCACACAGCGCTCGGTGGCTGTGTCTGGTGTTATGAGCCCGCGCCGCCCCGGGCAAGTGTCTGGTGGTAAGTGCGCCGCGCGCACATAACCCGTTCAGTTCTAGGTAGCCAGAGAATCTCCCCGTGCAAGAGCTCGAACCAGCTCACGTCTCCCGTACTCGAGAGCAGCATCCCTTGCCACAGCAGTGGGGGCCTTGGCCGCAGCCAGGTTCCGAGGCCGCAGCGTCGTCTCCCGCTGTTTGAGACATTCTCCGTTCTCGTCCAGTCAGATGCGCACTTGCCACCGGTGGCAGAGCATGCACCTGTCGACTTGTCAAAACGCACACCCATTTCCCGTTCCATATCCAGCACCACCTCCAATTACACCGCCAATTACACCCTCACCACCACCGCCGTCCACCTGCCTCACCACATCTCTTGACGTCATGGGGGCTTTTGTGGGAGGCATGGAACCTCCAGAACTCCCGCAAGCGACGATCGTGTTCCTCAGCCTAATTGCAGGCCCTCCGCCTGGCCAGATAGGCGTGGTGCGCATACCGTTTTTGCCAGGGTCTGTGCACCGTTGGGGTTTTCCGGTGTCTACGACGGCTGGAAAACACAGGAATTCGAGCAGACTCGGAAAACGGAGCACGGATCTCAGTGCCAGACACTCTAAACATAGAACAGCAGAAGGTTCGGCGGGTTTCTCGACATGGTTCGTAGCAGCAGCAGTGGATTATGAAGGTGTTACTGTTTGGAGTCAATTCGCCAGATTTGCTATTATTCCTCGGCACTTTTTCGTTCTGGCCCTCGCTATCAACCAGTGCACACCGCGAGCTCGGGACTTTTGGCGTGGCCAGGACCTTCCGAGAGTTTCCACCGGAGCGTGCCACTCTTGTTCCACGCTTCCAGCGTCCTGAAACGCACCAAGGGCTCGGATTTCCACCCTCTGTGGCCAGTGGTGGCAGGTTATGATTCGCAGCTCGATCTCGATTTACAATGCTGAAAAATTTTCGCCCGCTGCACTTGCCACATACGGAAACTGACGTCAACAGAGCAGGGCGAGGGGGGGTGCGGGCTCGTTGTGGTAGTGGCTATGATGTCATGAAGGCGAGTGCGGAAGCGATGTCATGCTACATAGAATGCCTCCATACAACAGACGTCGACGCATAGGGCAACAGATGCCGTCATTGGGGCTACTGCTCCAGTGTCGTCACTATTGTGGGACCAGGTGCTGTCAGTGATACTGTGTCACTGTTATTACTGTGATATCATCGGGGTATTATGGAGGGTGTATTATGTCTGGCATTGTGCATGGGAAAAGTCTTGACCCTGTCTGCAGCAGCGATTACGCAGACTAAAGTTTGTTTCTGTCTGGCAGGCACTTAGTAAGCGGGAGATGGCGGTGGAGGAAGCGCTGGAGGGTCAGTGTAGTGTCGAACAAGAAACGGGGCCCCGAAGGCTGCTGCGAATGCCCCTTGCGCTCCTACTGGAAAGCCCATGCTACGGGCCCCACTCCATAGGTACGCCCAAGCTCTACTGCTTCACCAACACCCTCACCCCTCCGTGTTTCACACCCTACTCCTTTCCTGTCTAAGACAAAAGTGTCACTTCTCTCCTTGTCCGCTGTTCTCCTCCTTTCCGGTCACTTGCCTCACACTTTCCACAGCGCATGCACCATGACGCAGAAAATAGGTACCTCTGACATCGTCAACTGAAGCAGTGGAGGGAGCTCCAGGCCACGAACCTAACCGTGGTGGATAGTAAACCCGTTGGAAGGCGAGTGTGGATGGTGCGTTCCACAGCAATGGCTCCTACAGATCGAAGGAACTCCGTGGAGATCGGACTTGTGGTTGATGTTGTTGTTGTTGTTGTCTAGGAGTGCCGGAGTTGTCTGAAACCGTGGGGTGTCTGGAACAGTTGCGGTGTCTGAGCTGCGGAGCTGGTGCACACGAAATGTCTGGGGATGCTGCTGGGGTCAGACACTGTTGGTGTCTTGTAATTGGGCGTAACTTCTGGCGCCTCTAACCCTCTGTCTGCGCCAGAGGGTGCAGTGGCAGATTATCGGACACTGCAGAGGGTGCAGAGGGTGCACCACGGTGCCGTAGGGTGCGGATGGGTGCATTAGGGTGCATTAGGGTGCACGATATCGCGGTGAGGGTGCAGATGCGATACAATCGCACCCGTATGGCAGTTTAGGGGTGAAACTTCTGGGGCAGAGTGACACTGTTCTCCTCCAGCAGAGGGGTGTGCTGGTGCTGCCACAGTGGACAATGCGTCAATCTCTAGCAAGGAGCCATTTGGCTGGATTGGGGCATGCTCCAGACGGGGGTAGCGCAGCAAATTTTTCACCCTGTGGGGAGGCGGTTTCAGACACTAGTGGCTAATGTGGATTTAACGTGCCGCCCCCTCTGCTTTTGTCTGCATATGCGCAGGGCTCGCAACCGGCGCTCGGAGAAAATATATGCACGCCCCTGATGTGTGTCGCGGATATGACCATGTGTTGGAGCTGCATCAACCAAGGTGCAGATTGATTAATCCTTTCAATTAATCAACTATAGCACCCGTTTCTTTATGCGCTTCTACGCGGCTTCTACGCGGCTTCCACACGGTTCCACGCCATGGCCCCAGGAACTTGTGGCCGTCCACGGGACCCAAGCTGGGCCTCCTCGAGCGTCCTCCGACCGCCGCCAGCGGCGGTTTCTCGAGGGTCATTCACCATGGCTCTACCCCCAGTGAAACCTAAAGAACCCCCTCCATCCGTTCCCCCCAGGAAACAGGGGGTGGGCCCTCCCGGGCTGTATGCAGGACGCGGGCTGAATAGACAATTTCCCAATATGCTGCTCTTAATCTTAATTCGATATTTTCCCAAGGCCGTTAAGCCCCGTGTTATTTTCTTGGGGCGTCTCCAATGCGCATCTTAGAGTGGGTGCCTCCGTGGGAGTATTATTGTAACCTTAAGTCTGTTTTGGGGACGACGTCTGTGTGCACTCCCGGCCGGCATAAAAGGAGATTGTTTGGCACACCCCCAAGCTCCTAATGATACGGATTTGTGTCTAGCTCTGCGAGGAGGTTTCAGACACTCGGGGTGCTTGGGGTGTTTTGGACGTTCGACTTTGCATCCCGTCATCATTCCGTAGAACAACATAGGCTGTACCCTCCCTTTACCTCTCTGTCTCTCTGCCTCTCTCTCTCTGCCTCTCTCTCTCTGCCTCTCTCTCTCTCGACTACATGCTGTACATGCTGTACATGTACCCACCTGCGATGCCTGCGCACTCCAAAGCTAATTCCACCACCCGTCCTGCTACCTCTACAGTCCCAACATTATTTTGTCACTGGCCAGTGTCCGCGTAATGCCGCGAATTTTAGGGTCTGATCTGCTCCCCTCCCTCAGTGTCTGCCACCCAAAGCATACATTCCTGGCAAAGATCCTGGCGTCCCCTCCAGTGCCATGGTGGAGGATTGTGCATCTGACTTAACGGCACCTTGTGTGGGATTATTTTATCGCATTAGTGCCTGGCCTGCTTGAAATCTGATGATCATGATCTGAAGTTACTTGCCGGGGAATTCATGCACGGAACTCCACTACCCTGAAGTTGACCTTGTGGGTGGTGCATTCCCACCCCAAGTCGACTCCAATCACATTGCCCGATTGAGATGAGGATAGGTGCATATGATTACATATAATTGCATGATAAACAGATGCTAGCTAGATAATAACTGGTGTCGTGCGTCCCCGTGCATGTCGTCCTGCACACAGGCGGGTGAGGTTGGTGAGGTGCATGCACTCGCCACCCTTGTTGCGCTGCGACAACATCCCATCGTATTCCAAGACACATAACAACCTGCAATTCCCGACCGTCCCTGCCCGGGCCTAACCTGCACTTTTCTCCCGCGCTCTCCCTACATGCCACTATCATATTAGAGCTTCCTCCAATCAAGGACCCTATGGATCCAATCCTCCATTTTGCCCCTAGACATGCTGGCCACCACCACACAGTCAACATCAAGTATGGCTACGTGATTCTCGTGCTCCTGGCCATCCACCTCGCGCTTTCCGCGCTTCTGTACCTGCTCTATCACCGCCAATGGGCCAATTCCGGCTCTTCCTCCAATTCCTACCAACGCCTATCCAAAGTGCCCTTGGTGGCCACAATGGCCGTCTGGGTGGCCCTCCTCGTGTTCCTAGGCGTGCTCAACATCCACGAATGGTCGGAAAATTATCCCACGGTCATCAAGAGGTTCGGCAGAATGGCCTATGCCTTGATTCCATTGGACATCGTGTTGGCTCTCAAGACCCCCAATTCCCCTGCAAATTCGTGGGGCTTCTACCTCCAGAACCTCCCGGTGCATAAGTGGCTCTCGAGAGCGATCTTTGCCTGTGCAGCCGTCCATTCCGTGGGGTATGTCAGCAAGTGGATCGTGGAGGGAACGTTCCTCAAGGTGTTCAGAGTGTTGAATTTTATCGGAGTGGTGATCTTTGCCATGGTGATGTTTGTGGCAATTGTTTCCGTCAAATGGTTCCGCCGGAGGGCATACCGCCTTTTCTACATTTCCCACAACGTCACCGTCCTCGCAATGGTGGTGGGAATCACCGTCCATGCTCGTCCTGGGGTTCTTCCACTTGCACTCGTTGCAGGGTTGATTTTGGCCATTGCCGCATACCAGCGTTTCTGGGCGTTTACGGTGGCGGAGTCGGAGATCGAAGTAATCCAGAACTCGGCGCTTTCGTCGTTACAGCTCGTCAGAATCAAGAAACCCGTGAATTTCCCGGAGTTCCTCGCGGCTTCTCATCTCCGTGTTGCCTACGCGAACACCGCATTTTACACCTGGATCACTCCGTCCCACCCCTATACCATTGCTTCGATTTCAAACACCCAGACGGAGGATTTGGAGTTGGTGGTCCGTAAAACAGACCACCTCGAGTTCAATCCCACGGCCCCACGCTACGTTCTCTCGGGCCCTTTTCCTTCGTTCTCACCCGAATTTTTCACTACCGCCACCTCAGTGGATATCATATGTGGAGGAAGTGGGATTTCTTTGGGAATTCCATTACTCAGACACTTCACGCAAAACAGCATCCCTGTCACTTTAGTGTGGTGTGTGAGAAGCAAGCACGATCTACATGTGTTGGAGCATATGACTGGAGTAGAGGCCATTAAGGTCTTTGTCACCGGTTCAGATGCTCCAATTTTTAAGATCGAGGACGAAGATAACCACGGGCTTCTCGAGGGCCTGGCTCAGGATATCGAGCTCGAGGAAGTGGGCAAGAAAGGAACCGGTTTCTCCCAGGGAAGACCAGTCTTTGAAGAGGTGTTCCAGCAGTCTACGACACCGGGAACGCTGTGGTTCGTGGCGTGTGGGCCCGATTCGCTCATAGCAGATGCCCAAAAATGGAGCGAAGTTCACAACTCGAACTTCTTCTCCGAGATATATGAGATGTGAGGTTTGTATACAGATGTGAAGGGTCCCGAAGATAGACGTGGTAGAAAGCCCTGGAAATTGCTACAATACCCACATCGCTAATGGTGGTGGCTGATTAAAACTGTACCTCATATCCGCTGTGGCCCGAGGATTCGTGTGCTCAACTCTTACGTATGGCGAGCTGCGCATGAAGTGAATCACGGGTGTTGACTAAAAGTCAAATAGTCGAAGACTATTATTATTATCGTGATTATTATCATCACCAGAACGATTATGAGGTCCATGGAATTTATTGCTCGAAACATCCACACACGCAATGGTCGACATCATGACAGGACGCATCGCGTTGACAGGACTCCCGAGATCTAACCTAAAACTGAAAAACTATCAAGCAAGAACCATGAAGTCATAGGATTCATTCGTGTTATGAGGTCATCGAGACAAACATCATAGAATCATGCAAGTTGTCCTCGGGCACCCCATGAATAGGTACCGGCTCGAATGAATGTGGTGCGGATATTTTCTATAGGCGGCGGAACCTTGCGTCCCCACAATACTTATAATAAAGGTGACAGGACTTGCTTTGCCACCTCGCGGATGGGAATGATGTCATAGGTCCTGGGATCGCTTGGGGTGCAAGTTCAGCATGAAGATCGAAGCAGGAAGGATCTAAAGCCACTAAGCGGGCATAATTAGACTGGTTGAGGTGGTTACGCTGAGAATTCCGATCGTGTTCCTATTTTTTGTGCCTGTTCCTGTTGTGTTCCTGCTTTTTTTTGCATTCGGCACAATTGCGTGGGAATATGTTGGAGCAAACGGATTTATGAGTTGCAAGTGTATAGAAGAAATATGTAAAGTATGTAGACAGTGTATAGAGAGAGATAGCTATAGATGCGTGTGAGAATGATGTAATGAAAGTTGCAAGTTTCGGGAAGACTTGTCCAGCAGAGCTCGACCAAAAACGTCAATTGGTTTCGTCAATTGATAGAGTCGGTGATTCAACGTTTTCACAGAGATTTTTGGTGAATTAGACAGGGAATGTGGACCGTGGTCCAGCATAGCAACAATAGAGAGAAAGGAGCCATGGTTAGAGAAGAATGGATGGAGAGAGATCAACTGTGGTCCACCTACGAGGATAAAGAGAAAGATCTGGTTAGAACAAATTATTATCCAGGTAGTTGTGGTCTAACTGTGGATATAGTCACGCTAAGGCCTAACCACTACGTTCCGAGGCTCGAGGGTTGCGCTTTTGGTACCATAACCAACAGAGAAGGCCCCGAAGGAAAAACACCTTCTGACAGATTCAAAACCATCAGGTACACCTTTGTATTGCACCACTCGCCACAGGCATGAGGAGAAGCATAGTCCCTGACGTTGTAGCAGTGGAAAATGCCTGTCAAAAAGCTGTAAGGCCATCACGCTGGAAATTGGTGAAACTCACACTGACGTTGTTCAGCTTCATTGGCTTATCAAGTTACGGTTGCTATTCAGTTTCGATAATTTCGCTTTCCTGGTGAATCACCTTCACCTTGACTTCTTAGATTTTTCTGACGATATTTTCTCTTTACAATAATCTCTCTCTACAATAATTTACTGTCACTGCTGTGCAATTCCAACTCTGTCGTCCCTCCACTGATCTTTCAGTGACTAAGTTCGATGAATAACTCCGATTACCAAGATTTCTTGCTCTATGTTAATGATACGGAGATCCACTCCATTCCAACAATATTTAGTAGATCACCACCACGTCGCTCGATCACCACCACCTTTACTCTCAAATTCCATCCGCTTCCTGATCCATCCGCTTCCTGATCCACACGCTCTTTCTTTGTATTCCATGTCCATTTCCACTTCCTATTCCGCACCCTCTTTCCACTGTCTCTCCCATCATACGTCATCTCTCCAACTTCACATCCACTCTCGTGCCCGTTTTCATCACCTTTCGTCACTCGCCCTACATCCCATTCCATATCCAATTCCATGTCCAATTCCATTCCATATCCAGATCCAGATCCCTATCCAAATCCTGTCCACATCCAAATCCGCATCTCTCTCCCGCATCTACACCTGCATCCTTCTACATCGGGACGGTGTCAGTTCCTCCACTCTGTTCTCTATTCCATGTCGATTTCTCTCTATGACGACACTCCTCATGCACGAGCGGCTTTACCTTCAAGTACCTCATGCTGGTGATGTTCTTTGCCACCACCTCCTCCCTTTTCCGGCCTGTTCCTGTACGCCTGAACTGGACCTATTGTGGCAAGCCACATCTTGCCCGATCCCCTGTCTATATTGGCTGCTGGAGCACTACGACATACACAGTGCATGATGACAAATGCAGCCTGGGTGGATTCGCTGCCGATCCTCTCTATGTTCCAGACACCCTATTGTATGCTAGGGGTACACTTGACGGGGCCACGGGCCCTGGCCCGTTACGTAAGCGCACCGTGCGTCAGGGGCGGGTGCGTTTTCTGTTTGTGTGCAGGACGTCTATGTGCAGTGCCGAAATTGCCGCGGAGCAAAAAAGAGAGCTCGCACTCAGGTTCGAACTAAGGACCAACAGATTTGCAATCTGCTGCGCTACCACTGCGCCATACGAGCTCTCTTTGGGGAAGAGGGCGGTGGGTGTCTATGGGGCTGGGAAGCACAACTAGCTGAACCATCAACTTCTCACTGTAGTCACTGTAGTGTGCCTGAACTCACTGGGGCACTGCTATGGTGTTGCTCGAATGCTGCTTGAATGCCGCTCTTTCAATCCCCTGGATCCTCGTGTTTTTTGTTCTGGCTTGTAGATGCTCTGCTCCCGAAGTGGCTCTTTTTTTCAGTTTTCGCACCCTATTCATAATTCTATACAACAGTCCCAGTCAGAACTCCATCTCATATTTCCCGTGCTTTACCATACCTTTTTAAACTTCACCTTCTTCTTCAACCTTCTAGTGCCCTTTTTCTCCATGCAACACAAACACCGTTCCTCTTGCTCCTTTCATCTCCCTTTCTCGTCTTTCTTTCCTCCCCTCCTAGCTCGCTTCTCGCATTTTGCAGCTTCACGCCTGCATACAGTGCCACCTACTACATCTACAAATCCTATCTAGCAATCACAGTTGCCACTACTTCCTCCGACTTTTCCACCTCTTCCTCTTCTACTTCTTCACTTCCCTTGTTTAACCTTCCCTCACCGATCTCCCATGTCATGTCGATACACAACCAATCATTTCCCACGACTCCTCTACCCACACACCCAGTGGAGTCCTCGTTCTCGTACCGAGACCTACGCGCCCTCAACGACCCCAAATCTTCATACCTTCTGCCGCTTTCCGTGATTGCCCTCGTGGATATGAACGCTTTCTTCGCTCAGGTGGAGCAGGTCCGCTTGGGGCTCCCCGAGGACGCCCCCGTGGTCTGCGCCCAATGGCAAACTCTTATAGCCGTGTCCTACGCAGCACGAAAGTACGGAATCAATCGTATGGATAACATTCAGTCGGCACAGTCCAAGTGTCCCGACGTGGTGATAGCACACGCGGCGGTGTTCAAAAAAGGCGAGTCGCATTGGTCATACATCAACAAGCTTCCAGATCAGGCCAGCCACAAGGTGTCGTTGGATCCGTATCGAAGAGAGAGCAGGAAGATCTTGAAGATATTCCAGCAGAACTGCGACTTGGTGGAAAAGGCTTCGGTGGACGAATCGTACCTCGACTTTGGCCGAATTGTTTATGCCCAAATAATGGAGCTTTTCCCCAATTTAATCTCGCAGCTGGCCTCCGATTCAGATCCTCTTCCAGATATACCGTCTGAGCTTCCCTCGTGCTTGCAGTGGGTAGGAGAAGTCATTCCCACCGACATAGAAGAAGCACAAGCTAATGAAAGTGAACTCGTGAGTGAATCACAACGTCAAGAACCTGGCGGACCCTCCATTTGTGATTGGGACGATATTTGCCTGCTTATCGGATCTCAGATCCTACTCAAGTTCCGCACTTTGGTTTACAAGGAATTGGGTTATTATACTTCAGGAGGCTTGTCTCGAAACAAATTGGTGGCTAAGGCAGCTGGAGGCTTTAAGAAACCCGATAATCAAACCATCATCAGAACCAGGCTGATAAATAGATTCTTGTCCAATTTCGAACTAAATGATTTAACTGGAATGGGAGGTAAAACAGGAGATGTCATCATGAAGAAATTTGATATTCCTCCTGGAGCAAACTCAATTGGTTTCATAAGGGAGAACGTTTCTTTGTCTACTCTCAAAGAAGAAATTTACGATACTGTTCTTGCGCAGAAAGTTTATGACATTGTTAGAGGCAATTACAAGCTGGAATTGACTTTCAGGGTTGACGTTAAGTCGATGATGTCGAGAAAGAATTTTTTGACTCGAAAACCTCTTGAAACTTTGCAAGATATTCAAGATTGGATCGTAGTTTTTGCGGGTGATCTTTATAATCGTTTGATCGAGTTGGACGACGAAAGCTTGAATTTGTCGATGCTGCAAAGCTCAACAAAAGAGAAAGGAATAATGACTAGACCAAAAACTATCAGTGTACATATAACTACAGCTTCATACAGTTCGCATTCCAAGCAGTCACCAATCCCTATCACCAGGTCTTTGGAGAAATTGAGGTCGATTTTGGAAACCATAGGTTTTAAGTTATTGAAGGAATTGTTAGAAATGAATTCTAATTTCAGTGTCTTGAACAAAAAGAGCTTGAAAGAGTTGGAAAATGACAATGTTCCATTATCAAAAATCAAAATTATACCTTTGGCAAATGTTTCGCTTAACATATCCAACTTCACGAGAACTTCAGATCATAGCCTTATAGACACTTATGGTGAAGAGAACAATAATGAGGTCATTAAAGAAAGTATTAAGAGGATGTTCGATGAAGTTAACAAGGAGGCTTTAGACAAAAAGAGTAAACTTCAAGACCAAACGTCTCCTACGAAACCCAAAGTGATGACAAATTCCGATAAGGAATATATTAATAAATTATTTAATGAATTTAATGCCCAAGGTTCCGGCGACAAAAACACTAAAGAACAACAACATACCTCATTTCCTCATTCGAGAAATAATAATCATATCAAGAAGCTTTTTGATGATTTTAATGCAGAAAACAAAAGGGCCCGAACTCCTCGAGAGAAAGTTAACGTGCGAGAGGAAAAAATAAGTACATCACGATCCATCCAACCTTCGAAGAAGACTAAAACGGACATATTTCAATCACTCAAACGGCATAAGTCCCCTGTACATGACCAGTTTTTGGAGAATCTCATCAGAACCAGGTATTGTGATAAATGTTCACTCAGTGTTGATGATGTTTTTGAGCATAAGGATTATCATATTGCGCTTGAACTATCAGAAAAGTTAAACAAATGATTAATGGTCCATATCGTAAACTAGATTCAAGATCTTTTCTTTATCCTGTTGTTGGTTTGCTCTTTCTTTCAAAAGAGAAACTGCAAATTTGGTGTCTGAGGGTATGTTTACTTGTTTGATGTCTGACTTTTTACCGCTCTTTGTCAATAAACTGAATGACATCTTTGAGGACAGAGATGTATCCAAATTTCCACTATCGGATCTTGAAAGGTTCGGAATAGAGGGAACATTAAGCTTTCTGTTTAAAATCAAGCTTCTGTTTGATTCGTAAGATTCATTAACCATCCTTTGAAACTCCTTATCCATTTCTTCCTCGAATTTTCTTCTCTCTGATTCTTTGATTTTTTGATCTTCTGTCAAGATTATTGACGAGCTCGACATCTCAGACTCTCCGTCGGAACTATCATCTTCGGAACTATCAGTATCATCTTCGTCGTCAGAGTCTTCAGAATCATCATCTTCATCATCGTCATCATCTTCATCGTCTTCGTCGTTTTCGTCATCGTCATCATCTTCGTCATCATCGTCGTCGTCATCAAGTTCATCTTCATCTGATACGTCAGTAACATCCTCATCTCCGTCTGAATCTAATTCGTCATCTTCCTCCTCTTCTTCTTCTTCTTCTTCATCGTCATCGCCATCATCATCAATGTCATTAACCTTATTCTCCGTCTCCTGGCCTTTCTGAAAGCCTCTATCTATGACAACCTGCTGAAGGGCTGAAATGGCTGTACGCATGTCTGCGAATCTTTCGACTATTCCATGATACTTGGTGAACACGTCACTTAATTGGAATTCTATTTCCACTGGAAGAGGTGCTTTTTTGCAGAATAAATAATATTGAAAGAACACCATGAACACCTTAAAAGAATGGTTTTCCTCCTGAATTAATTTGGCCTTTCTTTTGGCCAGTTTCCTTTTTCTGCGTTTCCTGCTCTTATCAGTGGGCTCGGTAAGTTTGATTGTTTTCAAGATTAGGCAGCATAATTGGATTCTAAAGTAATTATCCGGACTGTCAATCTTGACTTCATTATTATTGGGTAGAGGTTGGTTGTTGGGATGTCCTGTACAAATGATCTTATACATCAAGTCTAAGATTAATTGAAAAGTAACATATCCGCTCATATGAAGCTCAGCCATGTACTTCGCATGGGCCATTCTGATTCTGTTCGATCTGTAATCGTTCATTTCCAACCCCCTCTTGATTTGCTCAATGACCGAATCGATCATTTTGATTCGTAAATTTCTATATTGTGCTGTTTGTGGTACTAATTTGGAAAATGTTGAGATGTCATCGTAATTAATAAATTCTGGGTGTGACACACAATCTAGCACACAATCCACGATTTTGAAGTCTCTGAAATCATATTTTTTGAACATGTCAGCGATGAATTTGTGAGTTGATGACTTATATTCCACTCTTAAAACTCGGTAGACAAATTGTTGTAGTGGAGTCAATTGAAGGGCAGGAACATCATTAGGTTTGTTAAGGGGGGTGTCTATCATTACCAAGATACTATTGATGGCTAGTTTGTCATTGACCCCATGTGCTTCCTTCTGCTTCTTGTTGAGTAATGCAATCATTTCTATCATAGGTTCCTTATATTCCGGCTCGTTTAGGAGAAACCTGCCAACATTTTGGTATAAAATTGAAAGAAGGTCCAAGGCACCCGCTTCTCCTGCACGCATAGTCAATGCCCGGATCTTGTGAAAGATCACATGGACTGGGACTAATTTGAATTTGATCATTTCAACGAAAAAATAGACGTTTCTGAAACTCACACTGCTATGATATATTTGACTACGGAACCCTCTGTCCAAGAATTCAATAATCTCACCGATTAATTCCGACAAATTCGTCTCCAATATTTTCAAAAATTTAGCATAGTATCGCATACTTCCTAAATCTCCTGTTTCAATGAAGAACTTGAAAAATCTATTCTTGGTTGCCTTGTTAGTATAGTTAAGCAGATTGAATTCTGCAACGAGAGATTCTATAGTTGAATCGTCAATAGTTTCCAACTTCGGCATGAAATTAGTGATCTTTTCTCCTTCTGACATGGAGGTTTCCTCGAGAGGATCGGAATATTTTTTCAATATATCTGATACCTTCGGTATTACCGTGTAGAACTTCTTCTGTTTCAAATCTTCCCACACTCCGTTAAACTCATCTTCGTTCAACAGTTTTTGTTTGACAACTTCGACGACAGAGTCCGTAGATGCTGCCTCTGTGGGTTCACTTTCAAGCTCTGGTATCGGCATATCAAGAGCTTCTCCTAGAATCTTGCTTGCGTTTTTGAAGTTTTCAAAAAGAGCCTTGGTTTCCTCGATTTCTTTCACGTTTTCTTCCAACACCCTTCCGGTTCTTATTGATGCTTTGTTGTTTTCGATTTCTAATTTATCAACTTTTTTTGCCAACTTCACGGTCATCTGGAATACTGCCTCAGTGTACTTGGTTAATATCTGCAAAATGTGGGACTTTACCGATGGATAATCGTTTTCGTCATCCAAGAAAAAGTGATATCTTCTAATGAAAGATGTGGCCAAAGATAACGAAGCTCCCTTCTGAAAATCTTGACTCAAAATGTCTTTGAGGACCAAAATTATGATCGGCTGGCTAGCGGCCTTGCCATATTTTGCCATTATTGGCTCGGGGACCACTTCTTTAGTACAATCAGATAATGTACGGAATACTCCTATGCTGTATAATTCGGCCAAGATCTTTACCACAGTCTTGTTCTTTGCTCTGGTTGCCTCTTCCAGGCCTGTCACACCATCCACCCGCGAGAAATGCGCCGAAAGTATGTTGATGAGTAAGTATGGCGTGAACTCTGTCGTGAACCGTTGATGAAGGGCAGAAACAATTTCTCCTGCTGCCACGAGGTCGTCGTTCTTGGAAATCCGAAGCAATCCCTCGCAAACCGACGCTATGATCTCCGAAAGGTACTTCAGGAGCGAAACATTCTTGATATCTTGCACAACGCTGGCCTGTTGTTCGGTGTTGATGGAAGTACGAACCTTCTTGATGAACGCGGTGTTTTTCTTCAATGATGCGTCAGGCTTGACGGCGACCTCGAAGACTGCCTCACCATTCCATGCACGTGTGTTGAGGTCAAAGAGTTCTGCTCTTCTGGTTCGTATCACGTCCATCAAATGTATTCACTATAGCGCAGTGGTTGAGATCAGATGAGGACTTCTGGTTTCCCATCGCTGTCTGCAGGACATTTCCACCTCAGTGTGCGACCTCATTTCTACACAGAGGATAGAAATAGAATAAAGACATTGGCATTCGGGAGAGGAAGATAAGAGAAATCGAGAAGACAGACCTCTCCAGCTCCTCGTTCTATTTTGTGACGGTTCATTCGCCACAGCACCAAATCCCGAATTGTGGATAAGGTTCCTATTGATGGTTGAATTATCTGATGTGTTTCTGTTCTGCACTCGGAATAACCTGAAATTCACACCCCGTGAAAAATTCCTGTGCAATGGCCCTTTAAAGAGACTATGCGTATAGTTTCCCCACAAAGACCCCAAAATGACATCGACTGTAGAGCGATTTCGCCCGAAACAGGAACATAAATCGCCAAAACCAACCCATTTCGCCCTCGCATAGAACAATATAGAACAAGTTCAAACAAGTGCAATCAAGTCGAACTATACAACCCCATGTAAGCTTTTGGTGAGGCCTATTGGCTAGACTCATGGAGCCAGGAGCACTGTGTCTTCACAGAAAGCATCACTTTTTGGACGGTGGCAACGACAATGTAATTCCAGGCATTGTGGATTTTTCCGGCTGGAAAATTCGGTGTCTTGAAATCTCACTTTTGTCGTGGTCGATTGTTCTTGTTTGTTGGTAACGGATGTGGTTATGAGTGGAGTCTGGTTATGAACAGAAAACCTACCTCAGTCCTCTATACAATCATGGTTGAATCAAAACCAACCTAAGTTCTTGGTGAACAAGGAAAACACACGTAGCTATTGTTCTGGATGCTGTCATGATTGTTGAACCTGCTTGGATATATTTCAAAGTAGACTCAGATGAAAATAAATTCCATTCTGAACAAGAAGAGAAATAAAAGTAGGAATAAGAACAAATGGAAAGCCAGCTCTCCGAACTTTATTATGTTTGGTTGGGAAAGCTCTTGGACACACTGTTGGGTTTTTCTTCAAACCATGAATAGAGAAGTGTGAATAGAGAAGTGTGAATACGAGAGAGTAAGTGAAACTTCAAATCGTAAATCTTGAATTTCAAATTAGAAACCAATGATTCTGATTTCGTAGCTCGCAGGTATCCCCACAATTTTATAGAAATTGAAACCAGAAGTCGAAGTTCTTGCAGGTATTAATGCTCAGAGAACTCATGAGTCTCTCCAAGGATCAAGTTCTCTCATTTTGCATAGAAATATAAAAGACTTGAAGATTCAAAACCCTTTATTTTTGAATATTCTCCTGCACTTACAGTTAGTTCTCTTATCGTATGGTCTTACCAGTGCTTTTCCGGGTCTATATACATGCTAAACCACTGGGTGGGATCCACGAACTCTATGGAAAACTCTACCTTGTCCCAATCCATACATCTCTCTCACCTCATTGACACTACGGTCGAAATGCTGTCTCCAAACATGAGCTCCGACAGGGTCCAATTGGTTGGACTCCACAAAAGTTCTGATATCGAAGTTTTCTGAGTCTCCCTTCAAACTGCTCAAGTCAAGCTGGCCATTTTGTCTGAAAACCCACAAACAAGCTCTCTGGTTTTGGGCGTTCTTTTCTGGGGTCAATGGCACGTAGTCCTTGAAAGTGATGGAGTCACCATGTTGCATCAACATGGCGGTTGAAATGGTGTTCTCCACGTTATTCAATGAAACGTTGGCCAAACCATAATGCAAAGTTGTTGAAAATGAGTTAGTGGCTAAGTCTGGGGTGTCTGGATTCACCAAGACAACCAAATAGAGTTGGTTCTCCTCGACTCTGTCGAATTCTTGCACAAGAATGGTGGGAGGTTGGCTGACAGCGAAAGCTGGCAAGATTTCACCTGGAGTAACCCATTCAGAAAATTCCTTCGAGAGGTTATGTGGAAATTTGACTTTGACATCGACTCTTGGCTCTAAAGTAGACAAAGTGTCTGGTATCACATGGAGCTGTTCCAAACGCTGCATGGTGACCATGAGATCATGTTCTTGCCATTTCTCTTTCATCATTTGTCTGTAAACTGGTTGAGACATGTCGAGGGTGTTAGATTCAGAAAAAGACGCATTGTATAAAACCTCTGGGTTCTTGGACTCGGCTTGAGTTTTCAAGGTGTCGATTTGATCTTTGAGGACTCTTGCTTCGGCCTCATTGGCAGCCTTTGATACCTCCTTTTCCAAGGTTTCAATTTGTGAGTAGATGGCTGCACTTTCTTCTTGCAACATATTGTAGGCCAAGGCAAAGGTTTCATCGATTTCATTGATGCTGTGGTACTTCATACGGCGGGAATAGTTGGTTATGGAAGTTGGGCCAGATTTCAAGTCGATCTTGTTGAAGACGCCAGACTTGATGTCGGAGTCTGCGACTTTCAAGGAGTCGGATCTCGCAGAAAAGTCGCTCCAGACATTAGCAACACCTGCATGCGTCGATTGCCAGCGTCTGGAGGCCATGGAACGAACACCACGGGCGCCAGCGAGCTTGGTACGGTGCAACATGGTTAATATGGTTGGTGTATAAGTCAAGAAATTTTTCAGTGATGTTGGAGTGTGCATAGATTTACCGCGTGCGTGCTGATATTTACGCAGCCTGTGCGCACCGGTTCAACGTAAAAGTCACCATCTACAGTTAGTGTCAAACTACCAGTTTAGTGTATTATTAACCTTAGTACCCAAAAAATCAAACATAACGCATTAAAGAATGAGACCTGGTCCATGGGCCAGGTCTATGAGCTGCCAGCAGGTTCACCGCGACACGTACGACGGCGTGAGCGGGAGGGTGTCGAATTTCATGAACTTCTCATCGTCCGTGAGTCGCATCTGGGGAAAAAGTCCTGGCACCACGGGATTGATCCCGGACGGGCTGTTCTGGAGCGAGATGGACTCGGAGCTGGCGTTGGACATTAGGGGAACAAATTGCGGCATCACGGGGTCCTCGAGGTCGTAGTCGTAGTCGTAGTCATGGTCGTAGTCGTAATCGAGCCCGTCGTCGTCATCGTATTCCAACGCAAGATCCACCACCGACGAGGCATTGGTGTGGAGAACGAGACTGGGGCAAAGGTGGTGGTTATGGTGAAGATTGTCGTGGGGGAGATGGTCTGGGGAGGTGCCGTTGACTGTGCGGATAGGCTCGGTTCTAAAGCCTGGCAGCGCGGGCCCTGGTGCGACCCCATGGGATATGGATGGGATGAACAAGCCCGAGGGACGCTTGGTGTTGGAATCGGGGGGCCTGTGGCCACGGTCGTCGGTCCGTGTTATGCTGGGGTATGGGAATCGAAGTATGCCGCTGGGGTTGAGGTCGTTCTTGTCGTTTGTGCCAGGATGGAGTCCACTGGGGCCCAACACCGAAGTCATGGCCCGGAACTGGTGCGAGGGCTTGGGGGAGGAGGGCACTGCGGCGCCGGCGCCGTGCTGCTGCTGGGAGACGTCCACCACTCCGTCACTGTACTGACATGACTCCATCTGAGTGAGAAACTCGTGGTACAGGTCCACAGGGTAGTTCATATTGAAGTGAGCCAAATCACTGGCAAACCACTTATATAAATGCCGTTGGACTTTTCGCCATGATTTACCTTGCTGAGGCATAAGGCATAAGGCATGAGGCATGAGGCATCTGAGTAGCGGCGATAATATGCGGCAGTCCAACGCAACTGCACGCAGGAGGTAACGGAATTGTGAGCACCAACGATCCGAAAGCACGGCTACACTTGCAATAGGCGTGGTTTGTGGGACAGAACCAGCGGGACGTGGAGGTGGGTGGGGGACGCCATGGCGGCGCCATGGCGGTCGCTCCATCGTTGACTGGGGCTTGGGCAAGTGTTCACGAACCACGACAAAGCAACGGGAGACACATACAGGGCCCTGCGACTGCCTACTCAATTACACAATGTGAAGAATAGAAGGGCGATGGAGGTCCAAAGCTCATATACGATTGTTGCGCCTTGGGATGCTGTTAGGGGAGTGAGTTAGGGAGGGCTGGGCAAACTAAGCGAGCAAATAGAGCTACAATGGTGGTGTCATCTGGAGAACTAGCACCAAGTGTTGGACCCACCGGTGTAGGCACCTGAGGTTTGGAAAACCGCAGGTTTTACAAGAGTTTCAAATACCCCCGGAACCCCCTCCACCACAAATGGGGCTCCTCGGCCCAGGCTGCTGGTTCATATGGGCTCCCACTGGGCCCTTAGCCACGGGCCCGTGTTGGGCAAGGGGCATTCTGCTGGGTGTGGCCCGGGGCCCGTGGACGGTGCTGGAAATGGCCCTGAGGTGCAAATTGGGTTCTTGGTGTGCGCAGCTGGTGCGACACCACCACTGCAAGCAGTGGGTTGGAACCGTTGGTTCTGCTGGCATAGGTATTCTGGCAGGACTCTGTCGGCACGAGTCGTTGGTCATGGATCTCCGGGTACGACTCCAAGCATTCAAACATGGGCCACCCATGGAAAGTCTTGATCCGTGGATTTCTCTTCTAGAAGTGTGTCTCGATGCACTATGTCAAACTGGCAAAATTTGCCCATTGCGCACCACCGCTCGCACCCACCGTCGTGCTATGGAAACAAGCCCACCATCGGTTCCACGGGAATTGCCAACGAGGGTCAGCCCATGTTGCCGTTCTGTTCGACCCGCCTGGAAATCGAGGCTCCCAGAGAGGTAACCACAGCGGTTGCACTTGCGCCATGTCTAAATGCCCTAAACTTCTTTAGCCTCTACTCAACAATACCGTGGCTTGGCGTTAGTGAGTGAGGGCTTCTTTCTTCCCTACGGGTTCATGATTTCGCACCGAATTAACTACTGTAGTTCAGAGGTTTTAGACAAGGAAGATTCAAAGCCGAAGCTTCCAAAGTTCCCAGACCTTCAAACCACCAGGCTCTCCGAACGGTCCAACCGCCAAACCTGCCTAACTTCGCACCCGGAACTCCTAAATCGTCCAAGACTCTCGAAGCTGCCAAAGCCTACCCAACTGCCTTGGCTGCCACCACCACCGGCCTTGTCAAACTCTGATCGCATCCCAAAACGACCTCGCAAACCTCCAAACTTCACAAACAAGCCTCGCCGTCCATCCCCGGCATCTCAAACCTGTTGATCCGATGGTACCTGATCTTCAACTCCCTGCAACCTGTGCCTATGGCACCGGGAATACTGTTGCAGTCTGTCCTGTAATGTAGCCCTTTCTCGTTGGAACGGCACACTTGACACGGCATCGGTACGACCTGCGAAATACAAAGTCTTGTTTCCAGCGACACCTCATCGGGCCGGAATCGGTGGGGGATGCCTCTGGCAACCTGAACACTGAGCCAACCGTAGCATCTGCTGAATAGACATGTTCTTGTGGTTGTGCTAGTTACCACCATGGGGAGATTTCCCGGAGTGTGGCCGGAGTAGCCACGTTTGAGCTTCTGTTCCAAGCTATGGCAATTTCACTCGCCCAAGCTTTTCACAATTGCGAGAAGAGCCGCACTGGACCCATGTGAGTGATGACTGATCGTGTTGGGCACACCGGTCAATCGCGGTGGAGTTGGTGGGAGTCTGTGACAGAACTACGAGATCTACGAAAACTACCAGATCTGACACAACTGCCGATTCTACGAAAACTGCAACATGCAGTGAACATGGAGCACATCAGGGGTCGGTTGTCCGATCCGAAGTCCCGATCTTGGGGCCCGATCCGTAGACTTTCACTATTGGAACACCCATCTTGTGCCGTTTCGCACTGGCACAGAATAGACTGGACCTTCTATTACTAATTAGCGAGGTCGCACCGTTGGGGGAGTTTGGCCTAGAAGGGCCGTAGGCCCTTGACAAGGGAACCACAACGGAGCCCTAGGGGGACCATTTATTAGGTCCGTGACACTTCAAACCCTTGCAACGTGGTTTTAGTCGGTAATTAAACGTGCCCCCTCCAGGGCCGCTGCTCACCATTGCTTCCCCGGCTGGCACTGTAGCAGCACGGCACCAAATGGCTCGATGGATCCAATCTCCAATCTCCAATCTCCAATCTCCAATCTCCCACCTCGAACCCTTCGGTCCCCAATAAAATAACACAGCCCTAGGATGCCAATCTGCCACCTCCTGTTCGAGGGCCACTTCCACACCACTCCACATTCTCTCCCTCGTCCTCGTAGCTTCAATTCGAGCCCACGAGCCCATTGCCCCTATGTTGGTGTTGTCCAAATGCCGTGAGATTCGGATTCGCTAATACCCCATTTCTTTATTGGTGTTCGCTTATGGCCGTGACTATGGATTCGAGGGGTGGATAATAGAATCCCCCCTATGCATACGGTGCATGCACCTTTAAAATGCCTTTAATGCCTGTAAAATGCCTTCATACCTCCATATGCCATCCTCTCGACAAAGCCTCACCTGAAACTATTGGGACCCCAACGTTGCTCGTTCAGATTATACGACATGCTCTGTGAGGTAATAACTCTAATGTGATGCTACAACGTTCTTGCATTTGCTGTTTCTGGTGGGAAAGTTCGCTTGGGGATTTCTTGTTCCTGCTCTCGTAATTGCATTATAGTTGGCCAAATAATATTCATGTGAAGTGTCAATTTCTCGCTTGGCATCGATTGGTAATCTCCAGCAACGCAACCCTGGTAGCTCAAGTGTAGCGGTGGTGGTGTTGATGGTGGAGGATGTTGAGCTGGTTTTGACGATGGGGTGGTTTTGGTGGTGGCAGTTCCGATAAGGTGCTTGGGCGAAGGCGGAGAAGTCGTTGATCCAGTGAAAACCAACGGGATCGCCCCAGATCGACATTCTATATCTGGGGTGATCTCTCGGGGTTGCATTTGTATGCGTATCTGCATATGGAACCCACGTTTTAAGCAGGACTATATGGTTTTTCTTGACATGACACTGTTTATGATAAATAAACAAGAACCAGCGTTTTTGTCTCTTTTTCAGTTTTCTGGGTTTTTTTATGGTACAAGTGTTTGTTCCTTCGTGGACATTCATGTTCTGAAATTATTCGAAATGTGCTCTTAAACCGTCCCCAATATATGCGCATTGTTGACTGAAATCAATTGTTCTAAAATAAGAAGGGTTCTACTCTCAGAACAGTATTCCACAGAAAAATCGTGGACTTGAAGTCGCCCTGATTTTCCGGTCAAGAAAGCAGTTTATGTACCGTTTGAGTAATTAATTCGAGTTCCACCGCACAGAGTCTTTGAGCAAACAGTAATAGTTTTCCTCTTGCTTCATTACCACATGTCTGAATGAAGAAGCACTTTATTCACTATTCTTACATGGAAATGCTATATTGCTGATATGGCCACAAATCGTAAGTTACGGTACTACTTCTAGAAGTCGTAATTACCTGCAATACCTGGCAACTACAACGGTTTCAGTACCAAGAGATCTTGAGCGTACTCCACTCTATTTTGAACTCTGGTAGAATCCACCAAGTGACAATACCCCTAAACTTATTTTCTGACGTTTTCGTTCATTTGAGATGATAATATTCGTTTGAATCCCTATTATCTAATACTTAATACTTAATACCTAATAGTTTAATACGGGGTTGGCATTTCCAAGCTCACCTTCTACACTCAGGTGAAGTTCTTGGGAAGTGATGGGTCCAGGTGTCCCGGACCCTCACCACATTTTCTGTTAATATCCTGTGCCTGAAAGCATGGTGCAATGACGGTAGTTATGTGATATTGCTAAGAAGCAATTTTGGTCGAGACCCACTCTCGTTGGCACTTCTAACGAGGACTGCGCATTACTCTGGGTGCATCAACAGTTCCTTTTTCACTTCCATTCTCACCTTCACTCTAACCTTCAGTTTCACGTTCGTTTCCTATCCTCTTCACTTGTCGCCGTGCTTGGCACTGAACACCGCGGGTGGCGTGGGCATGATGTTGGCGTTGACATCACCTCCAGCTTGCACGTTGCTGGCCTGGGGCAACGATTGGGCATTGGTGGGACTGAGCTCGATCACTCTGCTTTGGAGAGCCAAGGTGTAATCTCTCAACTGGAGGTTTTCAGCACGCAACTCCTCCATGGCCTGCTTCAACTGGTCCACCTCGGCGGCCTTAGCTTCAAGCTCCTTCACGTATTTCTCCTTTCTCTGTCTGAACGCCCTCTGTGCGTTTCTGTTCTGAATGGCCCGCTTGGTGCCGGAAGTGTCACGGACCAACTTGGATCCCGACACCTGGTGCTCGCCCAACCCATTGTTTTCGACCTGTTGGGCCCCTTGGGCAACTGCTGCTGCCAACTTCTCCTCGTGGGAGTATTGGTCCGATTGCTGTGCCAACCCAGCAACCGCTTCTTGGGCGGCCCGGACCTGTTCTTCATGGATGTCTTGTTCCTCTCCATCGCGACGGCCGCGGCGTAAAGGCTTGTGAGCTCTTTGAGCTGTAGCGACGGCTGCTGCCGTCACATCGTCCACTGTAGGGTACCCCTCGGCAGCGTCGTTTGCAGAGGAGTGGCGGGCGAAGGAAGGGTCGAATTTGTCGTCTTGGCCGGCCTGGGCGTCGGCCTTGTCGTTGCCCCAGGAGGTAAAGGACGAGTTCATGCTGCAAAATGCTTATGTAAGTGGTCTTTGTAATGGATTACAAATCGTGTTGGTGGGTCTGACGGTGTTGTTGATACTTCGACGTCAAGGGTAGTGTGCGGTCACGTGGTGCTCCACGTGACCCATTTCCCTACCCCCACCCACCTGCGGTCACGTGCCTCGTCTGGCCCTTTTCCGCCCTATAACCACCACCTTCCAAACTATCCAGACCCTGCAGCTCCGGTCAACAGCTCATGTCCGACAATGAAACGGTGGCGGCGCCCATCACGCCGTCGTTTTCCTCCAATTCCACCTTCGGCTTGGCTCCTCCACCTCTGTCTCAGCGGAGAACCTCCAACTTCTTTCCCACCCCTGGTTCGTTCTTGACGGGCCTGTCTAGCGACATTGATCTCAAGCAACCCACTGCTGCGTTCGAGCCCTCCGGCTCCGAATCCGGTGTCCAGACTCGAAGGCACAACAGTTCTCCGATGATCGAGAGTTTTGGCTCCAAACTGGCCCAGGCCAGTGTTGGAAGCCATGGATCCCATAACTCCCATGGTTCTTACGGCAAATATGGATCGCTTGGCTCTCATAACACTTCCAGGATCCATACGTCGCAGGGTTACCACGGGCTGTCGAGGTTCTTCAGCCAAGGTCTGACGGAGTCCACGCCCTTGGTTTCCACTCCAAATCAGGGCTTCGACACTCCCACGTACTCCAAGCTGGCCAGCCAGGAGGGCTTTCATGATTCCTCTGTGTTTGATTTGTCCCGAAATTTACAGTCCCTCAACCTATTGGCATCGCCGGCTCAGCACTTTCCAGGGCAGTTCATCAAATCTTCGTCCACGGGCTCGCTCGTGCCGCTCGCTTCCCCTCCAGTGTCTTCGACCCCGATGTTGAATCTCACTTCCTCAACCACCACAAGCGGAAGTGCCACGCCGTCATTGATGCCTACCTCTATTTGGAACGATAACTCCATTCCAACGCTTGGTTCGGAATTCGGTAAGAACATCAAGCTAGGAACTCTCACAGAATTAATCGAGCAAGACATGAGTTTCGGGTTTGGAGGAGCGAAGTCGAGTATGCCACTCGCGAAGGATTTTTCATTCGAAGATGATTTTAATCCTACAGGCCAATTCAATGACATGCTTGATCCTATGCAACCAGCTTTCGCTGACCTGGGTTTGGTTCAAAACAGCAAAAAGAACTATTTCCTGAACACAGTCAATAATCCTTCGTTCGTCCCTTCAGGGAAATTAAAACCAGCTCCTTACATGAAGGAGAAAAATACAACACCCTTAGACAAAATGAGAGAGTTTATCAGCACCCACAAAACTCATAGAAACATTTCCCCTAACTCAACTAACAGAATAACAATTAAACTACCTGCTTACAACAATAGCAAGATGAATCAGCATCATAGAAATAGCATACCCTTAGAGAAGAATACGCCCAAAGACAATCGAGATGAAAAAGCTCTCAACCACAGCAAGATTAAGGTCAATCTCTCAAATATAAAACCTCGTGGGGAAATCCGAGGCGACGGATTCACCAAGGACATTGTAAGTTCACACGGCTTTACCAACAAATATGCCGAGGACTATTGTTCCACGTTTTACAAACGAAACCATCATGGATACATGTTCATTAGAGAACCTACCAATTCATTAAAGGTGAACAGTAGTGGAGGGAAGTTATGGGTCGAATTAAAAATCAAGCTTCCTACGGACAACTACTATTTTTCCAGCGACCCACAATTGTTGTTAAGGAAGCTTCGTGTAGACATCAAGAAGTTACCTATTTGGAAGCCGATCAATTTGAATGGTTCAGGTCCCGTTAAAAGTTCAAATGGTTCCATGTCTAAAAAGTATAACGGGAATTATCAACTGGGATATCATTACAGGAAACAAGGAACCAATGGGAAAGAAACGAAGAAACCAAAAAATTTGAATGTCTCCAAGAGGTTCGGCAAAAAGCCATGATACCCATAAATATCATATATACAGGTAAATATCTTCAAGATATATTAATTACAACAAATCTATGGCTTGAAACATGTAAAAAATAAAAAAGTTAACAAATTGATTCCATCGAGGATCGAACTCGAGACCTTCTCTGGGTGAGAGAGACGTCATACCGCTAGACCATAGAACCATTTGTTGGGAAAAAGTGCGATTTGTTTTCCTGTATAGTGGGAAAAGGAAGCCAAAGAGCACTAATAAATTTGGAAGTATACGTCTGATTCGTTACCAATCGTGGGTTCTCGACGGCGAATAAATTGATTGTATTGTTGTATTTTAGAAAGGAGTTTGAATCTAAGGTATTAGGACTATTTGAACTTGCATATAAATTTTTTGAAATTTTGAACCAAAATTATCAATAATTGGAAATTGCAAGTAAATCTGAATAATTCAGTAATTAGTGACTTCTTTACTGGAGGATTTCGAGTAACCCGATATTGCTAATTCATTTACTATACTAGAAAGTTTTGTCCAGAAGCATAGCAGATTAGTCTCTACGAAAAATTTATTATGCTGGTATATGAACACCAATGAGGGTGTGCTTTCCGAAGAAGGACTCGAACGATTCCTTGCTTCCCAAACAAACGTACCAATGATCAGATAATGCAAGTAGACAATGTAAGCCAATTTCTCTCGGAAGGAGGAAAAGTCTTGAAAGTGTTGAATATTCACGAATATCACAAGAATTGGCCCGGAAAATTAGGAAGAGCACCCTTTGTAGTTTTACACACTAGAAACCAGTAAAAAATAAGCGTTGAATTACTCGTGAGCGAAGATTTGATATTTTGGTGTTACGTTAGCTGACAAAAAAATGCCTCCAGCCAGATTCGAACTGACGATCTCCTCATTACTAGTGAGGTGCCTTACCAACTTGGCCATAGAGGCGGTGCTTATATAAGCTAGTCACCAAAGACTACTCATTGAAACCTATAACAATCCCATCTACTATAGGATTTTAATATCACCATTCTACTGACGGGCCCATTTCCAGCCTAAAATTTCTTAGAGCAAATGAATGAGCAATTACACCCAAGTAATATCATGGTCCCCAACCTGGTCTGGAGGCATCAATTACCTTAGATACCGTTTCCTTTACCTAAATGGTATCAATTCTTGAGACGCAAAGTACTGTAGCCACTTATCTTCTACGTATATTAAGCTAGATAATTGAAGCAATTTGAGGTTGAAATTTGAAAATTCACGATGACTTCAAATTGTGAGTTCCTTGAGCATTGGACTAATATCATACTTGGTGGGCAACCAAGATGTCGAATTTCGAATACTCGAACCAAACTTCTGACGGAATCGACTCCCGACTATTCCACGGTTCTACGACGTGGGCTTTTCGTCGTGCCCCTACCATCACTAGCTGCTCAATCACACCACCTGGAAAGTCACCAGTTCACAGCACCACAGCGATCATCAGATGCGCTGACTCAGCAATTACGTAAGCGCACCACCGGGGTTCGATATCACGTGACACACATCACAGGCATTGGAAGGGTTCCCATTGGACAGGTTCTGCTGTTTCTCCCTCCAGACTTTCCAGGCCAGCTCCTGAGCCCTCTCTGCTCCTCCCGTCTTCCATACGCACCTCTTCTATACCTCCTATCCTCCTTATTGTACGATCCGAGTGAAAACCCCGAGGTTTTTGCGTGAGTAGGAAATTTTTTTCGTAGACCAATCAGTGTCGTGGTGAAATATCGTACCAGAACTTTTGAGTGAGGTAGATAAGACTTTGTTTAGAATCCAATTATCAGCACAATGTTCGCCAACACCATCCGTTCTGCTTTGAGAGTTAGAGTTGCTGCAGTTCCAAGAACTGTGGTGGCCAGAGCTAATGTTATCAAGATGCCACAACAGGTTAGAATGTACTCTGACCATCACGAGGAAACCTTCGAAGAGTTCACTGCTAGGTAAGTTAGGAGAAGAAACGGAGAGTGAGTGGAGAAAAGAGGGAGCAAAAAGAGATAGTACAGCTAATGGAGCGTGATGCACTTCTCTGAGAGGTCTCTAGGGGTGTTTTGAGTGGAGATATGTCCATAGAATGAGAGTCCCAGCGTTTGCATCGTTAAAGTCATTCGACAGCGAGTTCCACAGGGTGACTGTGCCTGGGAATAGAAATATGTGGAGATTGAAGACAAAATTGGTGGACATACATGGGATCCTGGAGCACATATGTTGCCCTTTACGGGTACTTGGAATGGAAATGGGCTCAGAAGAAGTGGATTCGAGATTCGATTACTTCGAGGTAAAATTCGATGTCAATCGAGCTATGATCTACACTACAGTCCGTTTACATCTATCAAGATGTGTCCACGTTGTTTGAATCGAGAGCCACCGACTGTATCAATCCATTGAAGCTATTTCTTCACGGGTACCATACCAATTCCATTGAGCTTCCAGACTCGTTGTTATCGTTCAAACCAAGCATGTTCAATTGCAAGGCATTTCCGTAACATTAACATCACAACAACAAACATGCTCCCCGCCACATTTCCACACTATAGAAGCATTAAAACACATACTAACATTTAGATACGAGCAAGAATTCGAAACCGCCTACGACTTGTTCGAGGTTCAAAGAATCTTGAACAACTGTTTCTCTTACGATTTGGTGCCTGCCCCAGTCGTCATTGAGAAGGCTTTGCAAGCCTGTAGAAGAGTCAACGACTACCCAACTGCCGTCAGAACCTTCGAAGCCTTGAGACACAAGGTCGAGAACAACGAGCAATACGAGGCTTACTTGGAAGAGTTGAAGGACATCAGACAAGAATTGGGCATTGACTTGAAGGAGGACTTGTACGCCGACAAGGCCTAAGCCTGTTGCGGTTGTACTTGGACATCCAAGATCTAAGCATCAAAATACATGAGGCAAAAGCCGTTTAGTGCCAAGTGTAGAGACCAATGTAGACATTTGAACAGGGAATCAGAGTTCAAATGCAAGAAGTCCAGCTAATGAAAAAGAGTTTATCAAGTGTTATTCAGAGTTTTCATTCAACAATCTGGTGAATATCGAAAAACGAACTACCGAGTATTGACTGAATGAATAATTGACTGAATGAAGAAAGAAGTTCTTCGCGGTGGATTTATGAGAAAGAATTGCTCTCTAATCAAGATTAAACAATACTTCTATTCTTTATCAGGGAAATATCCAAATGGAACCAATTCACTGAAATTTTTACTGCTTATGTTTGGGTCATCTCTTAGTGGTTCTTCGCGCACTAACAGGGACCACCTCCAACTGTCAGACCCAATAAATTGATATTCTCAAACATAAAGGCGATTTCAAGCTCTTAAGCTTCAGCTCTCTTACACATAGTTTCCCAAGACTTCAATTCACTTCATCAATCGTACAACTTATTCATCCAAATATGTCCGCTAATTACACGATCTCCGTTTCAACTCTCACGTTCACTCGCTCCGGATCAGTGCGAACGTTTATTCCTCAAACAATGTGACTCTTAAATTCTCAAATCTCTACAATTAACGAATCAACCTCCAATGGGTGTCTACATCCCTCCGCCCAATGACGGCAAAGACAACGATAAGAACAAGGACTCGGAGTCCTCGTCCAAGAACAGCTCCAAAAGCTCGTCCTCCAATCCTTCATCATCTTTCTTCGGAGGGTCCTTCCTCGTCCCTAAGTCTGCATCTTGGATTCCTCGCAATCCAAGTGTTGGGCTAATATGGGGTCCTTTAACCCCTGCTTCCGACAATCTCCCAGCATTATACTTCATGATCGGGCTCCAACTCGGGGTGGGTATGGCTCTCTTGCGTAAGGCCCGCCATTTGGTTCGTCCTCCAGTTTTGGCGCCTGCTATTGGAACCAATTACTCACAATTACATCGCGCCAAAGGCTCACTATGGAAGGCATTGGTCCCTGGGGTGGTGGGATCTTTGTCCATCTTCGGGCTGGGGTTGGAAATTGCCAGAATGACGTTACCATATGACCCTTGGTACGACGAAGCCCAGTTTTACCGCAAAATCGCCAGCAAGAACGGCCAAAAACCCAGCGCTTGGTTTGGTGCGTATCGGTTCTACCGTCCAATGGACATGTACACTTGGTCTGACAAGGTAGGAGTGTGGATCGAGAGCGTGGAGAACGAATTGGAGGCCGAAAGTGAACTTGCGGCTAAAGTGGATTCATCCAAGAATAATTCATCCATTTTGTCAAACAAGCCCAAACCCAGTATGTTGAATCAGGTGCACAGGAACGGCAAATATTCTGAGTTGTACAACCGTCTTTTGGGCGAAAATAAGCAACGTCAGGCCAAGCTACTTGAGGGAACTTTAAAAGAAGTCACTGAGTTGAATAAAGCAGCACGTATCGACTTAATTTTGGAGGGCAAGTCTCCCTATGTCAACCCCTACTACAGCAAGCCACACATCCAATTAGGAAATCATTCAATCGAGTCTGATGACGAGTTCGAGATGGTATGGATGAATTTCGATCCTTGGGACGAGCTCAAGTTGGAAACAGACTATGATATTCGTCTTATTCCCCGTTGGCGTTGGAGCTCGGATCCTGAGGCCACAGAGGAAGCAACATAGCACAATTCTTCCCGATGAACTTAACATAATTGCATTATTGAACTATTGATATGATAACATTGTTCTGCCTCGTCAGTATCCGATGCGAGGGACGAATCGGTCCGGATTCAAAGCCACTTATGGTTCTGAACGATCCACCAGGGTATATTTTCAGACTGCCGAACACCGAAACGCCGGGACACCGAGGTTGAGGCAATTGGGGGCACAAGATGAGGCCAGATCAGCTTCATTGAAATAGAGATCATATAGAGTAAGGAAATCAATAGTACTGTTGAGACTTGCCGCAACTCCTCAAGTGCTACAACAACAATGTCCTCCAAAATTATCACCTATCTCACGAGATAGAACTTCATACTTGTCAACCAGCATAATGTCTAAACTCCAAAACGTCGAACTCCACAATTCCGAACCGTGTACTCCAATAAGTCTCGCCCATCCAGAGCCCCTTAAACTGATAACACCCTCTCCACACTTCATCACTTTTCAGCCTATCGTATTGCACACCATGCGGTTACCTACTCACAACATTTGCGCCCTGCAATCTGCATCAGGTATAGAAATAGTTCGGGATCTTATCGTGAGACATTGAGCAATATTTCGCACTACGTCAAAATCCAGGCTCTATTGTTGCGTTTGTTTCCTTGTTGGGGTTGAGGTTTCGATTTCTGCCGATCCTATCAGTAAATCTGCTTAAATCTTCTCCTTGATCACTGAGCCCTTACTCCTGAACTCAATGTTCAATTCATTAATAATCCCTGAACGTGAAGTCTCCCTTGGCCATTTCATCCCCTTCCACCTCCCCTTCTAGGGTTTCGTTTGCGTACATTGCTAAACAATATGTGGCACTATTAAATATGCGGAGCCGCGCGCCCATTCGGGATTACAAACACCGGAAATTATTAATCGCAGATTCCGCACTATATGTAGCAGATACCGATCCACTGCTCAATGCAAGTCACTACTAAATACAACAGGAATTCCAGGAAATACGCCATAACCTTGTTTTGTTTGCTTAGAGCCATTACCATTACCCTCTTTATTTATCCTACTCCAAATGTCGTTGATCGACTCTAGCAAGCCAGGATATGACTCTACTCTAGAAAGAGCTGCTAATAATGTTTATGAAGCGGTGATTGAAGACGATGAAGAATTCGATAACGAGCAACACAACGAAGATGTGATCTGGTTGAGGGAACAACGTGATTTGAACAAGAGACTCCACTGGAGCAAGAGGCCTTCAGTGACCATGGTGCTCATCATTGTGTTCTCCTATGCCATGGCCACCGGTGTGGCCGAAGCCAGTCGTCAAGTTTTATACATGAAGTTGGCGTGCAACACGGTCAGTAGACACTCCAAAGCAGGTATTTGTGATCCAATAGATGTCCAAACGCTTTTGTCCAACTTCCAGATGGTCGGTAACGTTGTGAATTCGGTGGCTACTGTGATGGCATCCGGATATGTTGGGCCATTGTCGGATCAATATGGACGCAAATTGTTTTTGATTCTCTTGTTAGTGACCATATTTAGTGGAAGAGGCGTGGGGTACTACTTCTTATCACAGTTCGATACCCTTCAGTTCGTTCCGATCGTGGTGGCTGGATTCATCTACAACTTAGCGGGAGGTGTCATTTGTTTGTTAGCCTTGTCTAATTGTTACATCAGTGACGTGGTTGAGCCCCACGAGAGAATATACTTCCTTGGAATCAATATGGCAGCCCTCCTTCTAGGAAACAGTATTTCACCTATCATTGGAAATTACATTATCGATTGGTCCGAAAAAGTATCTAAAGTTCCCCAAATCTTGGACAGGGCCCTGAACGTTTTCAATACCATTATGCCTTCGGAATATGTCACATTGAAGGTGGAAATTATTGTACTCTTTTTCTCCGTTCTATTCATGATATTTGTGGTTCCAGAATCGCGGTCCGCCAAGGCAAGAAGCAAGTCCAGATCTCAATCGGTGGGCCATCTCACATCATTGCAAAATCAGAATCAACAGGAATTATCAACCATGAAGAAGTTTCTTGATAAACTTAACTTCTTTGGTCCTTTGAAATTACTTTGGGTGCCTAAGGAATACATCCCCTCTCGTGATCCACGCCGCATTAGAAATGTTCGGATAGCGGTGATATCGCTTGTGATCTCAGATTGCATTATCACTGCTTCGGGTATTACATTTGGAGAAATTTTCATATTGTATGGTATGTTTACATTTTCGTGGACCCAAAAAGAAATTGGGTATTTAGTTTGCATCATATGTGGGGTCAAGGCATTTACGTTGATCGTATTGTCTCCAGTTGTCACACATACTTTGCTCCAGAAACGATTCAAATTAAAAGTCTTGAAGAGACAATTTGATATGGTTGATTTTAGTGTTTGCATTATGTCTATGGTTTTCGAAGTCATTTCATTCTTTGGGTATGCATTTTCCAGGAACTCCCAATTCTTCTTATTTTGTATTGTTCTTACTTGCATGGGGTCATTATTTGCTCCTGTCATGAGTTCAGCAATTCCCAAATTTTATGGCGAATCAAAGGTGGGAGAGGTTTACGCCGCGTTAGCATTATTGAAAAATATGTTGCAGTTAGTGTTTCCATTAGCAATTCTCATGTTTTACCGTACTTTTGTGCAATTGGGACACGCAAACTACATATTTTTAGTTGTTGCAGGAATTCTCTCAACGTGTGGATTATGTGTGATAGTTGCAAAGCAAATGTTGGGTTTAAATAAGGATACCGTTTCAATTTCCAGGGCAAGCTCGATCGCGTCATTCTCATCGATAACTTCTACATCTGATAACCAAGAGTACCCACAGTCGGAGCATATACAACGCAGCAATAGTTTTGCTGCAAAGTGAAGTGGCCCAATTCCTTTCTAATAGTCAACTGAAGCGGTGGATCTTAGCAGATGGATGTTTAATGTGACCATCAAATTTGAAATTTCGTACGTGAATATTAATAGTAATAGTAAACTTATATATTGATAAACTGGCAATAATTCAAAGTTCTATTCGTTTTTTTATGGGGCTACAAAGGTCTTCAAGAACACTTCATGAATATTTAATACCTCGTGAAACTTCTTGAATGCATAACGAATCTCTGAATTATTTCAAATTCATGTGGATTCGATGACCATAAAGATTCACTGAATTTCAGAGCACTTCAAGAGTCTTTCAAGTTCGATTTTTTCAAATCCTCTTACACAAGGACTATGCAAGTTGTTATAAATTTCATACGGATTATTTGAACTCGTACTGATAATTTGGAACAGATGTCAGTCCGCTGAAGAAGGAGTTCTTCCTTTATTTTGACAACAACACCATTAATAATAAATTGGGAAAGCAGAAACACTTGATTCAGTAAATTGTTCCATCATGTAATATCATACTAGACCTTTTTTGAAGCCCCGAGGCCTCTTAGTTTTTCAATATTTCATCTCATCAAGTGGTGCAAGAATAATAATGGAACTGGAATCCCGTTACTAACAGAATGCTGAACGCTTCCAGGGATCTGGAACACAATGAATTACGACTGTACAGTTCCTTTGCTGGTGGTCGCTACAAGGTGTACCATTTCCATGTTAGGTCACGCGACCACAGATCATGTGACCTTTTAACACTGTTTGAACCCCTTTTCTACGTAGTTTCCATTCCAAGAGCTCCTTTGGAATCGAGGAAGAACTTAGCGTTTGACCAAACCCACTACCTATCTCCTTCTCTACTTTAGTATCGGTCCTTCCGGAAACAACGTTTCTCCTTCAAAAATCAGGTTCATATTGTGGGTTCGCGTTTTACAGAACACCTCACAGTCCTTTAAATCTGTGTTCTTTACCCACTGGGTATGTTATCACAATCTCCAGTAGTCCGGTCCGTTGAAATCTTCCTGGTATTGACATTGGTATTTGTTGTGATCATATACTTGGCTAAAATCATCATTTTAGACGTGTACATAGTGGAGAATCAGTCTAAGCAGGCAGTGGAATCAGAAAAGGCACGCGAAGCTCAAAAGCTCAAGAAAGCCCAGCAACAGCAGATAAGTCAAGGCAAGCAGAACAAGCCGTACAACCAGAGTCACTTTAATCAAGAGAAGGAGCAACCCGAATCGGACCTCAGTGATCTCGAATCCGATACCGTCCTTCCTATCCCATTCTATCACAGGCCGAATAACTCATCTCAATACCTAAGGAGAGACAGCTTTTCAACATGAATGTCAACATCCAGGTCTATTTCCCCAGTGATATGGTCAAAACCATTGCAAAGAAAAATGACCCATCCTACGTATATGGGTATCATATGGACAACGTTTTTGTCGTTGTCCAAATTGCATCAGAGAAGGTGGAATCAGTGGTATCGCGAACGAAATGTGAAGAATTACAGGTTATTGGCCAAGTTGGAGATATCGGGCCTTACGAATTGACCTTCGCTTATGATTCCAAGGTTAAGTTACCTTACATTGAAGATTCGGCCACAAATGAATATTCGATTATCTTTTTTGACCCTCCCAACTATGGAAATTTGGAGTATTTATCAGTGAAACCAATCCTTCTACAATCCATGGGGACCGAGACTATTCTGGACGATAAAGCCAAGTATTTTCATCATTTAGATATCTTTGAGCCACATACACCAGCATCGGAACATCTCTCAATCTCCACTCCCAAGGTAATTGATAGAATTAACGAGGTGCTCAAGATCAGAGTGCAGTTACAAAATATCACTAAGAATAGTTCAAAACCCCAGAATGAAGGCAAGTCACTAAATCTTGTGGTCTATTTCATAGTCACGTTAATTGTTCAAATTCAAAAATTTATAATACGGGTCATTACAGTCCTCAACCATAAGGTTTACGGTTATAATCTAATCACAATTTCCAACGTAATGCGTCAACTTGATTTGAGGCTCAAGCAATTCAACTTTTTTCCAATTCAATTCTTATGCTTCTACGACAAAACATTGCTCTATAATGAGAACAATGACCTTTTGAAAAATTTGGACTTACCTATTTTCAATTCTGATTTGAACATCAACAATTCTAATTACATCAATCTTCATAATTCTGCCTGGATGATCTTCAATGATATGTTGTTGGGAATATTAGTCTATGAACACGTGTTTATTCATTTCGATAAGTTGTTTTCGTTGATACAGAACGTACTTATACAACGAATTCTATATGAGCAGGTCTCTAGTTTCATTCACTGGATTGCTAGGGATCATCCAGCAGGTTTCAAGTTGAATAACGAATTAGGACATTTCATGGGAGACCTTTTCATGTGGTCGTTGAACTGTTGGAAGTATTTTTTCAACGATGTATTTGAGTTACAACTCAAAAGTGAAGATAAGAACATTCTCTTGGTTGGCTTCAAAATATTTATTAAAACACTTTGCTATTGTGGTGGACTATCCTTCTTTCTAGGTTTCATGATCGATATGATTGAGTTGCTTACTTTCCACCTTTCTTGTTTCTATTTCGCAGCTACCAAAGTATATCATAGACAGATCGAAATTTTAAGATCGCTTATTCAATTGTTCCAAGGAAAGAAGTATAACGTTCTCAGAAATAGAATAGATAATCTTAACAACTATGTGATAGGGTCAAGCAATGCTTTTGAACTAGACCAATTATTATTGGGAACCTTACTTTTCATGATCTTGATCTTGTTGCTCCCAACAGTTTTCGCATTTTATGTGATGTTTTTCATAATGAGATTGCTGATCTTGATCTCATTGAACTTCTTAGAGAACTTACAAATCGTGGTATCCTTTACACCTCTTTTCGAATGTGTATTGAAATTAAAGAACTCCAAGAGGCTACAGGGTGGCCTTAAATTTCAATATTTGAGGTATGAACGTTCCATCGCCTATATGAAACTATCCAACAAATCTCTCACATGGAATGAAATATTTGTGAATTTCATTAAGTTGTTCACAACAGCGAAGAATTTCCGTTCGAAGTTATTGACCAGTTTTTTTAATGGTTCCGTTTTAAGCACTCAACACAACCATGAACTCAAGTTTGCTTATTTGATGCTTCCTGGAAGGTACGAGAAGACCTTCGAGATTTTTGAAGCAATCAAGTACAAACATAAATGACTTTTCTAGTCATGACGTTCATATAATAATCTAAATTCTATTTTCATAAGCATGCCTTCCTGATCCGGCCAGGAGCCTCTTCGCAACCACAAGGCAAAGGGCGCAGGCAAACATAATAAATGCATATACAAGAAATGACAAATTGGCGGTATTTTTGTGCAAGCTGTATCGGTAGAGCCACTGAAATAAAATCGGAGAAAGTAGTCCTAATGCATTTTTCAATATAGATTGGGCACTGAAAAATTCACCTACTTTGGATTCTGGATAAAATTTGAGCATTGCAGACGTCAAAGTAGGTCCACCAATTAAACTGACAGTAAGTAGATTACCGGCAAAAAATACCTGAGAGGTTGTTTTGGCAAAGTAAAGCATCAAGAGACTGACCATCTCATTGACTAAGGAAACCATCATCATGGCATAATCCACCAGATCAACCTGTGTATCCAGTGAATTCAATTGCAAGATTCTATGGAAAACAAGCTTGTTTAATATGGGAGATAAAATCATTAACACCAAGGCACTGGCCAATGAGTTTATAGACAGGAAGTATCTCAAATCCGAGGCTGTCCATGAGAACTTAAATATCCCGTATTGGTTAATGATGGTTCGCACAATATCATCAACAAGTGCCATGAGAATTTCAACCGTCACTAGAAGTAGTACCACGGATCTAACTCTTTTAATATGGAGCCTGTCTATTGATCTAGCGATCGTTGTAGGTAATGCAAGTAATTTTATGGGTTTTAGAAAATTGATCCAATCAAACCAATTGGATTGTATTTGACTCTGCTCATCCTTGGATTTCCTTAAGGCTTCTGCAGAACGAGATTCTTTCAAGAAAAAATAGGTAAATATCATCACCAGTAGTTGGATGGTCAATTCTATTTTTATCGGCACCAATTCCTTCTCTAAGATGTTTTCATGGACGGGGACGATATTTTTAGATATCGAAACGAAGTACTCTCCGAGCATCGGACCCAAAGTACTTCCAGCAAAGAGCAATGCAGAAACTAGCCCCAAAAAGTAGATCCGATCGGCTGGTTTGACGACATCTGAGACATATGCATTCAGTAGAGAAAGAAGAGAATAATTCCCTCCACTTAGACTGGAGACAAAACTGGCACCGACAATAAACCAAAACTGCAAAGTTTCGTAACTTCTATATATCCAAAGCATTCCCAACAGTGCGATGAAATTAACGAGGATATAGTACAGAAAGAATGGAGCCCGCCCGAGACAATCCGATAATGGCCCAACCTTCGCCAGGATTACCATCAGAACGAAGTTGATGGTCACGGAGCATACTAGATTGAGGTTGGAGAGGATCAATTGCTTGGCGATGGGGTCACAGTGTAAGTTTTCTGGCAGACAAGCCAATCTAGCATTGAGGGAGTCTTTGGTAGGTTGGCTGCACGAAGCAGCCAATGCTATGAGGAACAAGATGATGGCAAGGACATGGAACTTTGGAGGTTTTTGGAGATGGGGAGATGAAGGTTCCTCAAGTATAAACTGCTCAGATCGTTTTCGAGATAGGAGGTGAGTGGAATCGGACATAATTCATAATAGGAACTCACGAGAAGAACAAGGGAAGCAGCAATGTACGGGGGATATTTGAATCAAAGGGGAAAGAACATTAGATCAAGAAGAGACGCGATCGAGGAACGAGGAGCCGAGGTAGTCAAGTCAACTTCAACTTTCTCACCAGGCAGAGTAAGCCACGAAATGGATCAAGATTCAATAAGAGTGTAATAGCAACAGAGCTCCAAATGAAGCGTAGATCGACCTAGCAATAAGTGACGCGAACGAACGGGAGGGACGGGAGTACTTAGTCTGGATGTAACGTTTCCACTAAGGGAGTGGGACGCAGGAGTTTGAATGAAAGTAAGTAGTTTCAGCGGTAGTTGTAATGAAAGTAGACTGATGGTAGATGTAGTATAAGAATTACTAATGAAATTGATAGTGGTAGTGAGCGTGAGTGCAGTGACGTCTTCTACGCGAAAGGTGAACCCTGGGTGCGAATTGTTGTAATTGAAAATTGAGGATGGAACGACCGAAGAATAGGACCCACACCCATTGCCACGGAATTGCTATGGGGATGAAAGAGAATGAGGAAATCTAGTTATGGTATCGGCGTAGAGCTGCAGTGGATAATGCACAGTGTGTAGTGACACTGTGAGATCAAAGAGACGGGATTCTGGAGGCAGAACCCTGGTGAAGTAATTACGCACTTCACAAGGTGGAAGACATAGGAAAGGGTGTTTCTACAGGGGACGCAACCAGGCTGTTCTGGTATGCCTGAGCTGGAGTTAGCTCTTGAAACTTCAAGAAATGTATGCGAAGACGACCTCTCCGCTCCTTATTACTTTTGAAACCTAATGTTGTGTTTCAGTCTGAGTCCAGCAGACCTGGTGCTTGGAGCATTCGCAGCCACTACTTACTTTGACAGCTGGTATTGTGTGCAGGTGGGTTCCGGCTCTAATGACACGGAAGAGACAGAATACATGGACAGGGAGAATCGACTAGAAACGGCTAGAATCGACAAGATGCTGAAAGAATTTCTCTTGTATGAGAGATATGAAGATCCACAAGTATTTATTGGAACAGTTTGTAGCATATGGGGTGATGTTTCGTGATTAAATAACAGTCATGAACTACCGTTGTGGAACCCTGCAGGAATCCATGGTCCCGAGCCTCACTGCAGCCTCCAAAACCCTCAATAAACTCTGAGTATAATAGGGGGTTCCAATTATAGGTAGTCTGCGATATCCTTTCTCTGCAATTACACTCCCACTCTATTCACTCATGCTGTACGCCGACAAACGTCATTTTGGCCAATTTCATGGTGTCCCCATAAGCAAAATACAGTACAACGCACTCACTACACTATCCACACTGTAATATTACATTCTGTCATACTATCCACGCTGTAGTTCCCCACAAGCACACTATTCTAATACTACAACTTCACTATACTACACTTTCACTTAGTATGCCTCACTGTACAATACACTCTTGCACACTATGTACACTACACACACCCTCACTATACGCACTACAAACTTACAGTACACTGACCAAGTACCCATCCCTCCCCGTTCCTATCATTCGTGTACACCCCTTTTGCCTCACAGCCTGCCGTGTTTGACCTCTTCACTCTAATACCCACCTTTGCTTCGTCCCAAAGTCACCCCAGGTCCTTCTCTCTGCCACCTTTCAAACCACCCTCCTGAAGCTCTCTCACGTGCACATACTTACAGTTAGGGCTCGAGCCCCCGCCAAACATGCACTTCCGGTGCACGCACGACACACACCCGACCCTCTCTGGTCCCACTATTGCACTTTGGATCCAATGCGCGCTGCTCGCATACTATCAAAAAATTTTCACCTAGTACCAGGATTTTTTTTCCAATTATCTTTCAGGCCTTAAAGTTTCTTTCATCTTGAAGTTCAACAAAACGGAGATTCCACCACAAGATGTCTTTACCTGCTTCATTTGACTTAACTCCAGAAGACGCTAAGTTGTTGTTGGCTGCCAACGTTCACTTGGGTACCAAGAACGTTCAAGTATGTGATTTCATTCAACTGGTGTCGGAGGGAAGTCGATGGTGAAAATTCATCATCGATTCCCCCAATGAACCTACACCACCTTCCTACGCAAAGAGCTCTACTAACATAACAGGTCCACAACAAGCCATATGTTTTCAAGACCAGACCAGACGGTGTCAACGTGATCAACGTTGGTAAGACCTGGGAAAAGATTGTCTTGGCTGCCAGAATCATCGCCGCCGTTCCAAACCCAAGCGATGTTGCTGTCTGTTCTTCCAGAACCTTCGGTCAAAGAGCCGTCCTCAAATTCGCCTCCCACACTGGTGCCACCGCCATTGCTGGTAGATTCACCCCAGGTAACTTCACCAACTACATCACCCGTTCCTTCAAGGAGCCAAGATTGGTTGTTGTCACTGACCCAAGAACCGACGCCCAAGCCATCAAGGAGTCTTCTTACGTCAACATCCCAGTCATTGCTTTGACCGACATGGACTCCCCATCTGAATACGTCGATGTCGCTATTCCATGTAATAACAAGGGTAAGCACTCCATTGGTTTGATCTGGTGGTTGATTGCCAGAGAAGTCTTGAGATTGAGAGGTATCATCCCAGACAGAACCACCGAATGGTCCGTCATGCCAGATTTGTACTTCTACAGAGACCCTGAAGAGATTGAACAAAACGCCTCCGAAGAAGGTAAGGCCGTTGAGGAGACCGAGGCTCCAGCTGCTGAGGCTGAAGCTGAATGGACCGGTGAGACCGAAGAAGTCGACTGGGCTGCTGATGCTGCTCCAGCTGTCGAAGACGCTGTTGCTTCCACCTGGTAATTGTAATATTTAATCTGTAAAAAAATATCATCAATTCGAACATCACATCCGGCTCACTTTCTATGTTAATATAAAGATATCAACAATTTGTAGTAACTACTTGATCTTCCTGATTTGTTCTAGGGAAGATACTTGAATTCAGTGAAGAATTATAATCTTTTCAAGCCATGCTTGGGCCAGCAGTGGAGATCCAACTGAGATTTTTCACATTTTTCACTACGATTCATGAGTTCATGCACTTGAATAAATAATCAACCGTTGATCCCCCCAGATTCGGAATTTCAATACTTTCAGCACGAGAACTGTTTTCTCATAATAAGTCTATCAAGCCTACACACACCAATACCTCCAGTAGCCAACTAGCATACACCTCCTTAGGTCTCATCTGTGAAGCCAACTCTACCAAACGAAAAAGTTACCCGGACATTGGGGTGTCTGTATAAAACAAACGCAAAGCCCATACTTTCTCATCAATTTTGTTACCACGGATCGCGGCCCTAAATCAAAATCCCTCCCCATACTTCGAGTAATCGGGCTCTAATTTTGTTTTCGTTCTGAAGACATTTCTTAGAGTGGTGTGGTTTCTGGGAAACCACAGCTTCGTTGCATTTTACTGGTTTCTGACTATTTGTTTTGGGGATTTTGTTAATGGGCCTTCCCAGATCGACACCCGGTTTATCGTGTACTTACTTCGTGATAGAATTTGCACTTCATGCCCGGGGTATATTTGATGTAGATTTGAAGCGGATTTGTTTCACAGAGTAACAGTTAGATTCTTCAGTAGTGAGCTGTGAAAACCGTGTGCTGCGATGTATCTGTGAACCTACTGGGAAGACCAGATGGAGGGAAGCGAGTAGGGGAGATAAAGTCGGTTATGTCCAGGAAGAATATTAGAAGCAGGTTGATTTTGATACTTCACACATCTAATGGTAAGCTTACCTCAACTGATTCGTTTGTAGAAGGTTCCCAAGTAAATTTATTGTGACGTTGAGTGTTGTGATGAGCAAAATCATCAATTGAGGATAGAAATAAATCGATGGAGCCAACGCATCTGGACATCATATAATACGCACAATCTTTTTTTATCGATTGAATTAATACTGAGCAGCTGGAGTGCATCTTCAAATTGTGACGAAATTCATTGATCCACTGAGCTGTAGCCAATTGAGCAGAAAAAAACCGGCAAAATACAGCAAAGTATATCTTTTCAGCTGAATGACTTAGACTGCTACTAAATTACATGCTATCTAAGCAGAATATACTATTGGAGTACAATCCATGCTATACCTCTTGTTGATAATTCTCTTATTTCGCAACTAACTGAGACCAGCTTTCCAGAACAAACTTGAAAAAACAAATTAATCGTACTTCCCTTCAACCTCACGAATAGTTCCAGTTAGGACCCACATTGAGGACTTTCACACAAAGGTTTATTACTGATTCTAAACAGTCAAGCCTAAGCCTAATCAACGAAAACAGTTCGCACTACATTTGATTGTGTGTAATTACAATGTAGATATTTTCACCTATGTTTGTAATTACGCACCAGGGCCAACAATAATTACACCAATGTTATGATAAATAGATTGAATATAATAGCTCACATGCTTCAAGTACACCAATGGCTCAGGTACACTGATGTTAACATTACGGAACCAGTTTTAACAATATCACACCAAGATCAATACATATTCATCAATATATGCACCAAAAACAGCATCTTAAGCCTACAGCATTGTACGATCGTGATTGTTCCTTTCACTGGAGTTCCGAGTCCCCTGTAATTCGTGTTCTTACTTTGGTGATTGTCCAGGGATTGTTGCATCCCATCCCACAATACAAGATGTAGACACCGATCCGCAACCACGAGTGAAAGCAGACAAATCGCAGTTGTGTCCAAATCCAACGCACTTTTTGGTGTTTGTATTCTTTTGCACCGATCTGGCGATATTGATGGTGCAGTCTCCAAACAATAGAACTAGGAGAGGAGCCCATGACGTTCGGTACCAAACAAGTCGCTGACCCAAGGACGAATGTCGCGGTTTTGGGGTCCGCATGTCGTGCTACGATGGAGGTGGTTCCATGTAGCGTTTCTAAAAGCTGTCAAGCCATCAGGACAAAAATCAGCATATTTGCCCACTTTCAAGGTAGCAACGGGACAAATGGGGGGCTAGCCACTATAACTATAACTGGCACGACTCCCTCGGTTGCCACGACTGTCACGAATAGCAAGCTGGTACAGAAACCAGCTTCCGCTCCCTTTCCTTTTTTATTTGTAGCCTTTGTGAATAACCTATTGCACCGTGACGTACGCTATTTACACCGGCCCCACCGCTGCATACTCTCGGGATCACCGTACAGTCCCGTCCAATCCAGGTATTTTAGTTCTGCTACTGCTTGTGCCACACCAAACATCAGGATTTCTTTGAACTCTTGCACTCTTTGATTCTTTCTGTCTTTCTATAAACGGCATCTTTCTTCCTCAATCTGCTACTTCCACAGTCTCTCCTTTCTAATCCCTCTTCTTCCTTTTCTTCTTCCTTACTCTCTTCCAGTTACAACGGCCCAGTCCCCAGTTTTGACGTACTGCACAAGCTCTTCGCATTTTCCCCGATCCGGAAAGCGCGACATCTGTTTGCATACAGTTTCACGAGCCCCCCACATCACGGGATTCTATCACTCCAAACAATCCTGATACTCCATTCACTTTCCCATAAATTCCACTTTCCCTGATCTTTATGGCCCCCTGTGCCAGTTCAATCGTTTGACACCCCCTTCCACTTTGTCCTGAATGAAGCTTGGCCAAAAGGTCCAGGAGTTTTTGTATTCCTTGAGCACCAACGATAAATACTCAGAATTCGACTCCCGAAAGTCGTTTAATCGTGTCAATAAACCTGATGAGGACAAACTCCTCTTTTCCCACCACAACGGCTCATCGTCCGAATTCATCAGTGACTCCAGTGACCCAGCCTCCTCCGTGGACTCCGGTGCCGGGGTCCACGAGGTCAAATTGGCCTGGAGGCACATCAAGAACTGGATGCTTCGCTACCTGCCAGATTTGAACAGTTCACTCCAAGATAAGTGTACCACGTCGGATTTGAACGATTTCCAGAAGGACTTGAACATCAAGTTGCCCAAGTGCGTGTTCCAATTCTACAAACTCACCGATGGCCAGTCCAACTTTGGTACCACGTCCACAACATCGGGTGAGGGCTTGGTTTTTGGATTGAAGTTGATGTCGCTAGACGAAATCCTCATTGCCACCGAAAACTGGCGAAAGGTGGCCCGCCTCTTCAATGACCAGGTTTCGACGCTCAAACAAACCTCCAAGTTGAGCGAGTTGTCCAAATTACCCACCAGTTATGCCCATAATGGGCCCGTGTCCAAGAAGTTCATCAACACTGACTCTGGGAGCCAGTCCAGTGATGTTGACTCGTTCAACACTTCTTATGATTTGGGAGAAGTGATTTCTCGTTCTTCCAGGTCCACTTCTTCCTCAAGCACGTTACCTGCTGCTGCTTCCGCCTTGAATATTCCTCCTCAAAAATCCGTTCCTCCAGGCTGTATCCACAACACATTTGCACACCCCATGTGGATCCCAATAATAAGTGACGAGGTGGGAAACTATATCGGAATCGATTTATCGCCTCCAGCGGGAGATGGAGGGGTTGTGGGACAAGTTATTATCTTCGGAAGAGAGTTCGATACCAAGTTCAAGATCGCTGATAATTTTGGAGACTTCCTTCTTTTGTTCGCCAATGACTTGGAAATGGGGAACTGGGAGTTGAAGAGCAACCCCAAGAATAACTATGGTGACTTGATGATTGGAAACGAAGGCTCTTTAGTGTTTGTGGACAAAGAAACCAAGCTTGAAGAATCTTATTTGGATGTGTTGAAGAAAAGATGCATAAGGAAATGGAAAGAATCGCTCCATAAGTCAAATATAGAGCTAGACCTGGAAACAAAGAAATTGATTTTAGAATTGAAGTCCAAAGACTTGTTTATTTTAAACTACAAAAACCCCAATGGCATTGACGATTTCATTAATAAGAATATCTCCAGTATCGATACGTTGAATCAGCCAATAAATTCAGAAAATAATACTTCAGACACGTTACCGAGAGCCTCCTTCGCTTCTCGATCCAGTACAGGATCGATGTCACATTTCCCTACCGTCAAAAGTCCTCTATCGCAAGAGGTGACAGAGGAAGTGTTGAAAGAGATCGATATAAACCGTCAGCAGGATGGTACGAACAAGATGACAGAAATCGGATTTTAATGTTAACGATGTAATAGAAATTTATTATGACTCGACTCGGTTATTTACCAGATGATTCTTTGAACGTTTCCAGGTTCACTGTCCCATGAAAACTCATAATGAAAGAATATAAACATGATGAAAACATTCAATCCATTCAACCACAAGAACTCTAGAATATGTCTTTGGTTGTTAGGGGGTTTGATGAACAACCTGTATACGACCAAAGGTACAATATAATATCTTGGCTCAAATAGTGGGGAAGGAATGATGGTGAGACAGATGGCACCGATGAACGTCAAAATCGTAATGGGGCTCAACGAGAGTCGATTGGGTTTATTTAAGGTGCCAATAATATTCCAGGTACAAAAATGATACAACGGAATGCAGATTATTTGACTGTAGCGGTAACTTAAGAGTTTCCTGAAGATGTAGAAGGTGTAGTGTCTGTTATCAGCCAATAAGAATGGGTGGACCACAGTATAATTGTCGATGATAAATTTTATCAATGCCATCAGACATAAGTTGAACAACACGTTAAGGCCCTTAAATTTCGTCCAAAATTTCACGTAATTTCTCAAGGTACCAACAGACAACCAAACGGGCCAAGTGAAGAATGTGATGAATGCGAAACAGTAGAATACCTGGACCACATGTGCATTAATCTCGTGGTTTTCCTTGTCTCCAAACGTAATTCCTCCGTTGATGAACAAGAACACGGCGAAAGCAATGAAATTCGTGGCGAATGGAATCAATTGGATCCAATTTTGGAGAAGACTTTGAACAAATCTGGTGAATCTTTCGATAAACGACAACGATTCCCTGTTCAAAGGGTCGATTTTTCTATCGATCATCACAGACATAATGAAAGCGATCCACACGATATTTGTCTGTCTAAACCATAAACTGATGAAACCGTAGACCCCACAATATATGGGACTGGCAGGTCTCTTCACCGCATAAGACAAAGAGAGGATAATGAAGATGGTGGACCAGATATCGGTGTAGAACAAGAAGTAGTAAGGCACCAACAACGACTGAGATACGATGTTGATGTTCCAATACTGATTTTTGTTGAAGTTTCGTATAGTTTGGAGAGCTATTGGAAGCACGAACAATCCACCAAGCAAGTTGATTGATCTGAGAACATTGTAGCTGGCGCACGGGTTGTTGAAACCCACCGTTTTCAACACACTCGAATATACGTATCCCAAGAGGTAGAGCCCCGGGGGCGTGGTGATTTTGTTGTCCCAATGTCCAAAGTTTCCAAGGCAGTAGACCTGACATTGACGGAGATGAAAGATCTCATCGATGAACGGCTTGGGCACCAATTGCGCCACTTTCTGCTGGACGTATGCTCCAAAAGTCAAGAAACAGACACATGCTAGTGTCTCGTATGTGACCCATCCTCTTTGGGGATCTCCAGTGACCAACATGATGGCCTAGTAGGTCCAGATAATTGATATGTTTGGTCGTGTCCCCCGTATAAATGTCTGTCCAATACACAATGCTCAGTACTTTTAGTGGGGACACTTAGTGAGACCTCCAGCGAGAGTCGCAGTTGCAGTTGCAGGGACACAATCTCCTTAATTACTATAGGAAATTCGCAGCCAAATGCAAAAACCACCACTTCCACTAAGCGACCCAAAGCACCGGTGACTTTGAATAACTACGGAGAAATAAGGTGAAGCTTGTCGAGAGGCTCTAGGTGAACACTTCTACAGTCCATCTGTCTCTCCTCTCGTATTACGGTCCATCCCCCTCTGTTCTTCTCCCAAGTACTTCTTCTCAATCTATTTCCAACCAGTCATGGAGTCGGGTTCCAGGATTATCCCAATACTGCTTTCTCCCAAGGCTTATAGAGAAGAAAGGGAATTTGTGGAAACTTCCTCTTGCAATTCTTCCTCCGGGGTTCCAAGTCCAATTGCCAACCCTCCCGCATTACCAGAGTCCCCTAAAACACCCACATCACATTTTGGATTCAGGGAAGATGTTCTCTTCCCTGAATCATTCACTGGTAGTGATGATTCTCCATTGAGACCAAGAACTACCCCTCTGGTCTTCCTTGCAAATCCCGTGTCTTTAAAGGACAAAATTTCTGCTGTCAACCACAAGCACAGAACCCTTGCCAGAGCTTTAAATATGACCCCCAACCCTCAAGTGCTCCAGTACAGTCCCTATTACAAACAAAAGATGATATTCCATCCAGATATGTTAGATTTGGCGGGGCCATTGTTGGCAGGAACTCCTCTCAAGAACATCATGAGGACTGTCAACAAGATCCCGGAGAAAAGTAAGCGGGAACAGAGAAACACTCAACCACACCTCCCTCCCATAATGGCAACCAGTATTTTACAAGCTCCAGGACTTACAAACGACTACTACTCGAACCTCGTGAGCTGGTCAAGCTTAACCCGAAGAATCGCCGTGGGTTTGGGCCATAAGGTGTATTGGTGGAGTGGTGATAATTCTGTCCTGAGTACGTTTTTGCGGAACAGCAGATCGATCACTGCAGTCTCGGTAGGACCCCAAGGAAACCTTGTTGTGGCGGTGGAAGGAGGAATGTTATTTCTTGTTGACGAAGCTTCCAACGAAGTGGTAGACCGTTTCCAGAATCGACTTGCTACGGTCTTTTGCATGGCTTGGGCTCCAACGAGAGACTTTCTTCTCGTTGGTGACGAGGTTGGAGACGTAAGTTTTCTACTGATAGTGAAGAATAAGTTTCGCAGACACCTGCTTTTGAATTGTGCTCTGCAACAGATCTGCGGTAAGTAAAGCACTAGGATCCCAGGATGGCCCCAAAGCTCAAAGAAAGGCCTTCAAACTCAAGAAGGGTCGCCATATTAGAGCATAAGTCCCAAAACTTCAGAACATCCCAAAAATTGAGAAGTCCCAAGGACTTGAAAAAAGGGCCAAAATTCGAGAAGAAGTCCCAAAACTCCTGTTCCATACTAACTACCACTAGGAATCACTCTCAGTCCGCTGGAGACCCAAATGGCCATAGGGAGCAACAACAATTGCTGTACGGTGTGGAACATTCTCCATATCTCCAGCCCACTGAAGCAGTTCGTATTGCCCCACAATGCCGCAGTCAAAGCTCTTGCCTACTGCCCGTGGACGGGATCGCTCCTCGCTACAGGGGGAGGAAGCAGAGATCGGATAATCCGATTCTGGCACACGGGGTCGGGGACTCTCGTGGGGCAGATCCGAACTCAGGGCCAGATCACCGGTCTCGTGTGGAGCAAATACCGAAGAGAAATCGTTGCGACGTTTGGCTTCGGGTCCAGTGCAACCCCGGTGCTAATTTCCGTCTACTCGTATCCGGGGATGAACCGCTTGCAGGAAGTGCCTACGTTTCCCAATTTGCGGATCCTCAGCTCTACCATGAGCCCCGAAGGAACCTCAATTTGTGTTGCAGCGAACGACTTCACTATTCGCATTTACAAGCTTTGGGACCGAACTCTTGAGCTCGGGGCCGCTTCCAGTGCAGGTCCTGGCAACTATGGAAGTGACTTGATCGATTTACAGGAGGGAATTGCGTTGCAAGGTGGGTCTACTGGGCATGGGGGCGTCGTGATACGATAATTTCATTGGGTGACATATCTGTCACATTAGTCTCCATAGGGCAGGTTGAGCACATACATTTCTGACATAATCCGCGCACCACAGCCCAGATAATAATAGAATCCAATAAATAGGGTTCGATCCGAGCCATCTTCTGGAGCCTCTATCTCGCCTCTCTTCCCAGCATGTCAGGCCCATTGATCAACCGTTCATTGACGACCATCAGAACCGAGTTGGAGTTCTTGCAGGACCTGGAGGTCATCACCGAGGGCTTGTACCAGAAGCTCTTGGATGCCCTTCCACAGAAATACCTGAAGGATATGGCACCCTGGGGGGTGGACAAATTGGAACCAGGTTCTGCTCCTGCTTACCAGCACACCGCTCCACCCAGTGTCCCATCCTCTTCCACAGACAAGTTGACCAACGACTTTGCTAAGACGTCCATCACAAACCACGTTCCGCCACCCACCCAGCCTCCACGTTCCTTCGAGGCCAAACCACTAGGCTACTGCAAAGCATTATTTGACTACACTGGAACCGAAGCCGATGACATATCCTTGACCAAGGATGACAAGATCGCCGTGGTGGAGCATTTATCGGAGGACTGGTGGAAAGGCTACAAGAAAGGAGGAAGCCCCGAAAAGCCAGGTGTCTTCCCCTCCAACTACGTCAACGTCATATCGGAACAAGAGTTCCAAGCTGACGTTGTTCGTGCTGTTGCACCTCCTCCACAAGAGAAGCAGCAATATCAACCTCCACAACAGTACTCCCCAGGCCCCGGCTACCAACCTATAGCTCCTCCACAATACAACCAACCCATGCAACCTCCCCCATTGCAGCAACAACCTTCATATGGAGGCTACTCCCAATTTCCTCCTCCTTCTACCAACTATTACCAACAAGCACCTCCCCAACAATATGCCCAACCTGCTCAACCTGCTCAAGCTACCACGGTGGTGCAACAACCCCAAGAACAGTCACAATTACGTAAATTTGGTGGTAAGCTAGGCAATGCAGCTATCTTCGGTGCTGGTGCTACACTCGGAGGTGACTTGGTGAACTCTATTTTCTAAACAAATTCACTGGGGATGTTTTATAGTTTCGTTCAATAAACTCATCAATTAATGCTATTTACAAATGATTTACTTGCGGCTATCGGTGACAGTGTTTAACAACAAAGTGTCGTTGTCCAACATGATTCTGTTAGGCGAGTTGGCCAAGATGGATGCGATCTCTCTGGCGGTGTCCAATCTCTTCAATTCGACGTAATCCTTTGACTTCTTGATGGCTTCACCAATCAATTCGGCCGACTTGGCTTCACCGGATGCCTTGACCACCAACTGTTGTTTCTCCTGGATGGCCTTGTCGACCACGAAAGCGGCCCTTTGGGCATCTTGTTGAGCAATCTGCTTGGCTTCCACGGCAGCACTGAATTCAGGTGAGAAAGTCATGGAAGTCAAGGAAACATCATCCAACAAGATATTGAACTTGCTACCACGACGGATCAAGTTCTCTTTCACCAAACGACTAACTTTTTCTCTTTGGGTGATCAATTGGGAGGCGTTGAATTGAGCCACAACCGACTTCAATACCTCGTTGACAATCGAAGGCAACACCTTCTCCTCGTAATCTGGTCCCAAGGTTCTGTAGATGTTTGGAAGCTGGCCAATATCTGGTCTGAACAAGACTCTACAGGTAATGTTCACCATTTGCAAGTCCTTGGTTCCTGTCAAGGAGGCGACGTTTCTTGGTTTGGCACGAACGTCGTAGACAATTGGTCTTTGGAACCAAGGAAGAACAAAGTGAGTACCTTCTGGGTATATTTGAGTTTGAACACCGTTGATACGGGAGTAGATGATACCACGTTGACCACCATCGACATTAAATAAAGCGTTTTGTGCAAAGACAGAGACACCTCCCAAGAGCAACAATCCACCGAAGCCGGCGAAAAAGCCGAAGGGCGATCTTGGAGAAGAGGATCCCGAGTTGCGGGCCTGTTGAGCTCTTCTTCTTAACTCGTTTGATAGGTTTTTCCAGTTTTGATCACTCATGGTGTGGTTTGGATTATAGGTGATTTGCCTTTGTTAGTAGGCAGCGAGATTGGTGTGCACACGACTAGGCAGAGCCACTACCCTGGGGTAACTGATGGCAATGACGTTTACAGTAGGTATTAAGACGAAATAGAAATGGATGGACGTAATCAGGTTCAAACGAATGGTCGATAATATTATCATGGAATCACATTGAGCGAGGTAAGTGGACTCTCTTGGTAATGTGGAGATATTGAAATCTTTTTGGTAAGGGGTTTTTATTCACCATTTCGTTAGGCAGTAGCATTTATTTTTCTACTCCTAATGAGCCATATTTCCTCTCCTGCTATATGTAAAATACAAGACAAAATCTGTCAACCAATAAGAACTAGATGAACTGCTATTATCAAGATTCACTTCAATAGATTTGCAATATTAAGACATCCTTAGTTAGTGATAGTTATATACTCTAAATTGGTTTGTGATAGTCGAGATTCACTTTAGATTACTATTTAATCATCGAGAAAACTAAAAATCGATTCGAGGTGGCAAACTTATACCTTCATTTCCCGAATTCCACAGCCTTACATGAAGATACCTAATTCGAAAGAAGTTCGAGCATACTAAAATTTATTGGTTGAACATTCCACTGGACTAGAGGGTCAAAAAATGACGCAAAGAATTACCTGTCGAATGGATACTTATTATCAGTCTCAATTTGAGTGAACCAAAAGGTCGTACCTAACAAGTCTGCTTTTTAGTGACCTCAAAGGCGAAATCAGAAATATCGAAGTCACACCCTTGTTTCTACACCTTAGGCTATTTTTTGTTAGGAAGAGCACGAACCTACTATCAAACACTTCTTTTCTGTCCGTTAGTCCCGTTCAGTACAAGTTAAATCGTTCAGTCTCTAAACCAACAGTTCTCGCTTCAAATTTTCGACTGTGATAGCTCCCGCTCTGCAACCTCCAGCGAAGTGGGGATTCCAGAGCTGGACTCCAAACCATTATTTTGTAGAGTTCGTAAATCTACCGCACTTATCACTTCTTCCACTTCACCACAGAGCACCATCACTCCGCGACCTTCACCCCTATTAGAGATTCCCCACCGGCTTCGTGGTGTTCTTCCCCACCGGTTGAAGTACTTCTATAGAACAGAACACGAGCCCATAGAACGTAGGCACAGCCGAAGTTCTTCTCGTGACTGTGCAATTCCAACTCCTGTGTCACTAGCCCATCAAATGACATGATGCTCATCTCCAAACCAGCACAGCCCAGATATGTTGGTTTGACACATTGACACCATACATTTGTTCTGCACGGCTTGGCAACGTTGCTTGATATGGCGCGGAAGACGTGGATCTTATTGGTGTCATTAGTATTGACCTAATAACTCTTGATTTAATATAGTGAACCGCTTTCTGTGGTATATGCAAGTCCTTTTGTATTGTCTGAATCTCCAATGCTTCTGGTTCTGGCGATATGCCTAAACGAATCTCACGTCGCACTACCTCTCCGCTCCTCTCATTTCTTCTCTCTCATTTCTTCTCTCTCATTTCTTCTCTCTCATTTCTTCTCTCTCATTTCTTCTCTCTCATTCACTCTCGTTTCCTTTTCTTTTCTCTTGTCTCATTTCCCTTCCGCTTTGCTCTCCATTTCTCCCCCTTTCAGCAAAGTGCCCTGTTGCCGCGTGTGATTAGGCTGCGCATCCAGTCATGAGATCCTGCACTCGGCTTAGGCAGCCTCGTACTTTGTGCATGAGACTTCGTATATAATACATCGCTATTCTCGTTTTTACTACATCGAATCAAGCTCCAGAAAAACAATCAGGACCCTTTTGAACCCTTCGATTCAACAATCCTAACAAACTCAAAACAAACACCTTCCTATTGATGAAACCCACGTTAATCTTACTAGTACTATCGACCCTCTCAAACACTCTTCCAGTCGCCCAGATCCCGGAATCTGAGAACCCCCTTGATGGGGCAAGTCCAAGGGCAGAACTCGAGACGGGTCTCGAGACAGACCTTGACTTTGAACTCGTTACCAGTCTCATGGCAAGATCGCCGCGTGGTGGGGGTCACAGCTCGGGCGGCGGGGGCCACAGCTCGGGTAGCAGTGGCAGCAGCTCCGGTGGTAAAAGTGGAGGAAGCTCCGGTAGCAGCTCTGGAGGAAAAAGTGGAGGAAGTTCCGGTAGCAGCTCTGGAGGCAAAACTGGAGGAAGCTCCGGTAGTACCTCCAGTGGATCTCGTCCTAAGGGAGGATTCAGTCCCGCAGCAGGTTACTACGGGCCCCGTGGAGGTGGTGTAGGGTTCTTCCCTAGCCCCATCCTCATCGGTGGTGCTGCCTTCCCTGTGTACGCATACGCCTGGCACAAACATGGAAAACAAAACACACAGACCATTGTCATTGAGGAGCATTCAGAATGGACCGACACTCACCCAGCCTCCAAGTGCTTCCACAGTGACGACAAGAGCGTATCAAGCAAGCTGAAGGGTATCAAGTGGTCCGATACTTTCAACTACAATAATATTGTTCCCTTCGATACCCTCAAAAAGGTTCTTCATCCTAATCCCGATTACAAGTTGACCAAGAAAGCCAAGAATAAAGGTACCACCAAGTGTGAAGCGCAGGGCGATGACGTTTCTCAGATCAAGGTTTCTCGTTACATCCACAAGTTCGTTGTTCAAACCAGAGACTGCGACAAAAATGGTGACAATTGCGGTAATTGGAGTGCCAACATTACTGGCCAAGTGGCATTGAAGGGCTCGAAGCACGCAGAAATCATCCACGCCAAATGTGTTCAGAATAGTGATGCTTCTTGTTAGAAGAAGAAATTGTTTCATTGAGAATAATCATATCTCCTTTTAAGAATCATATAGTCGTTGGTTTGAAGGACCTCCAAGACCTTTCGCTGCAAGGGAATTTCAACGTGATTATTCCAGTGATTCGATTTCTATCGCATTGTGCGCCGCCTTTACTTATTTAAGACAGTTCCAATGTGAGCCACTGTTTAATATGAGTTCCTGTTTGTTTTCACTGATTAGACTCATCTATGAATTACGAGACTTTCGTCAGCATTACTTAGCCTGTATTGTTAATTATATATATATATATATATATTTCACGAGGGAACTCCCTCGTATTCATGCTTTTCGTTGTACTCATTAATGATTTTCTTCCAATGCCTCCTTCTATTGGAATGAATTGGGGGACTGCGAAAGATCTTCTCCATAAATATAAGAATAATAATGAACACTGCAACCACAAACGATGGGGCAATTAATCTCACCAATTGTGTTCTTGTGACCGTTTGCTGGTAGGGACATTGAGCATATGGACCCCCTGAAACGAAGCAATTAGAAACTGTAATATCATTCAAATCTATCCACACTGGAAAGGGTAATTTATTAGCCACCACCTGGGATTTTAGTGCAAGTAGTTCAATACTCAGTCTAGGCAAAGTGAACGAATAACCTGAAGGACAATTACCTGGTTTGTACGCATCGAAGTATCGTTTTTTGGAGTCAGTGGGAACTTTCCAATCGTAGGAGTCGGAGTCATTTTTGCAGGCGTAATGAAATTCTTGATAGCAATCTGCCAAAGCAAATCCTTCGGGGAAAAGTCCAACGCAGTGATTACCTAGTTCTTGCTCTGAATCATCGGAATTGGTGGTATTATTAGCACTAAATGTGGGCTGACCAACTTTCCAAGACCAAAATGAGGAAGGAAGAAAGTGACTCCATATGTTAGAGACTGAAAGGTTTTCAGAAGAATTAAAATCAAGGCTTGGGATGATGTATTGTGATGAGTTTAAGATGGGAGAATATCCACATCGTATGTAAGCCAAATATGTTTCGTTATTGAATGAATGGCTGGTGTCGTCCATAAGAAACCTAAAATGTTGTGTCTTCGATATTTGATCGAAAGTACTCACGGAATTGGTGCCGTTGACCAAATTCACACAATCGCTGTGGATTTGACTACCATCAATGTGAGAAATGGTGGTAGATAGATTTTTGGGAAGGAAAAGAGTATTCCTATCGTCTGAAGTGAAGTTGTAAGTTGTTGTTGAAGGTAATTCGTTAGAAACGACATTAATCAAGGCCCTTCTGAACGAACTAAGAAGAAACGTTTGTGAGGAAGGGACGCGAACTGGACTCCCGGAGGAGTTGGTCTGATGAGAAGAGCCCGAAGAAGTCGAAGCTTGGTATTCCTTAAGGTCTTGTGGAGTATAGGTGAAACTTCCTAGGCCTGAAAAAGTATCATAGAGAGTACCGTTACCCCAACTTCGGAATTCTGCGGATCTTGGTGTGTATATGTGGGTGGTGTTGGGAGCAAAGTCGAATTGTTTGAGGTTGACCAATAATTGTACGTAGTTGGCATCCATATTAGAATTAGTGGCTCCGAAATACGTGATCATGAATTGAATTAGCAGACCAATAGTCAACAGCACTCCACAACGGTAAGACTGACCATTCCACACAAGATCCTTGGGTTCCGTATCCAATGTTGAATTACTAGGAAATGGGGCGGGACACAACTGCCACTTGTTGGTTATCTCATTCCAATACAAGTCCAACATATAAGTCTGAACTCCCACCTGTAGCATATTGTAGAACTCGTTTAAAGCATCAGGAGTATATCCTTTCTTGTCAAACACCAAGGTGTTTAGTGATAGTCCAAACGTTGAGAGTTCGTCTATAGGAACTTCACTCGACATGTCACGCTGGGATCGGGTCGCTATTGAAAGCTGTGTTCCAAGAATGGGCCAGTTGGCTAGAGCCATCGCCATTCTGGCCAATAGTAGAACCGCCAACACCGGAACCATGGGAAGGAGTGACACCGTACTATAAACAGTTGTATTGCCATATTGCGTCACGTGTACGTGAAATGAAATCGGTAGTGCATATACCGCTATACTTTTTGGCACGTGACCATGCTGCTTTCATCTGTTTCGTACAGTAGAAGTGTTAGTTACGGTATCAGGCAAAGATTGATTCTTCAGGCTCCATCATAACTTGATTCAAATGCTCAAGCTAGGGTCTCCTAGATTTTTTCCATGGAAACTCAATTACAATTGAATCTCATCTCAGCTCACTACGATAATTATCAATGCTCGATAACCTTCTAGAACTACACACAAGCATGGTTCAAAGCAAACCCATCTTTATTCCAGGATTTCATACTCCGCGTTTAGAGCTTTTTTGTGCAGTTTGTTATATCTGAAGTAGCTAGTCGAATTCCATATTCCACTGTTTGTATTTCCTGCACATGGGAACATCATCTCTCCATGCAGTCTAGTATCAACAAACCCACCAACAACCATACCTACTATGGCAGATGTGCTTCAAGGCGTGGTGGAAGGTCTCAATGAGCAACAGAGAAAGGCCGTCTTAGCTCCCAATAGCGGGCAACTTCAAATTATCGCGGGTCCGGGCACTGGAAAGACCAAAGTTCTCGTGTCCCGGGTGGCACATCTACTTCTAAATGAAGCGATTCCACCCCAAAACGTGATAGTGACGACGTTCACGAAGAAAGCGGCCAACGAGATGACAGAAAGACTCTCCCATATCCTAAAAGGTACGTCAATTCAAGTGGAGAAGCTTCTCATTGGAACTTTTCACAGTATTTGTTATAGGATCATCAAGACATATGGCAAGAAACTTAACTTGGAGGATTTTCACATAGCAGACGAAAGAGACAGTACGCATGTAATGAAGGAGATTTTATCAGGGCTTACTTCAGAAGAGTTGGAGTATTTCGAAGGATTTCCTGATGAGATCAAAGGAATCAGAAATGAGTCGGAGTCCAAGTGTAATGGGTACGATTGGAAAAGGGTGAAGCAACAAATTTCCAAGCTTAAGTCAGCTGGAATGAACAGCGAGGAATATTCAAGCTCGCCCAACCACAATAGGCCATTGTCGATTCTATACAAAAAATACCAGGAGAGTTTGAATCAGGAAAAACTACTCGATTTTGATGACTGTCTCCTCTATTGTTACAGACTAGTGTCAAACTATCCTGTTTTGAACTTTATCAAGCATACACTCGTGGACGAATTCCAAGATACAAATGAGATCCAATTGAGACTTATGTACTTGTTTGCCCGAGGGCACCCCACAGACCCTCATTACCAGAACAACGTCACTATTGTTGGAGATCCGGATCAGAGTATCTATGCATTTAGAGATGCCCAATCGATCAATTTCACCAAGATGAGTGCACATTATCCCAATTGTTCCATAATCACATTGAATCAGAATTACCGATCTACATCTGACATTTTGAACTTTTCAGAAACCATCATGCGACAGCAGGACAAGCGCATTTTGAAGAACTTACAATCACAACAACAAACAACTTATAGGCCTGTTTACTCCAATATGAAATCCTCTGAGGAAGAGGCACGCTGGATCGCCTATCAAATTGAACATTTGTTACAATTGCCAGAGAATCCAATCAATTATAGTGATATGGCTATTCTAGTGCGGACTGCGTACCAAACTAGGACCCTTGAGAATGAATTTGTGAGGAAACGAATCCCATACTACATGGTGAAGGGAAAATCATTTTGGGAGAGGAAAGAGGTATTGGCAATAATAGACTATTTGCGTGTGATAGCACACGATAACGATAGAATCGCATTTCTAAGGACTATCAATTTACCTAAGAGAGGTATTGGAGAGAAGACTTTGAGTCTTCTCGATAATGTGCTTGAGGTTGCACAGATCAGCAACGAGACGATATTCGATGCTTTGACAAGAATCACATCACCAGATTCCAAAACAAAATTGACTACCAAGAATAAGGAGGCTATCGTGGAGTATCTACAGGTAGTGAAGGAATCAAGATTGATGATTGCAGAATTTGGTGATTTGTCGAAATTCTCGAGTGAAGATAAATCCGCAAAGTTGAGAAGTTTCTTTGACCATGTCTACGTATCTTCAGGGCTCAAAAAGGAGTACGAGAACGAGCAATCGATGGACTTGAATATCAAAGAAGTTCTTAATCAGTTTTGTGAATTTTCCCCACAGGATGAAGAAATTCCGTTGTTTTTAGGAGGCACAGAAGAAGATGTGAGTCCTGATCTGCGAAACTTCGTGGCTCGATTCATACACTCGGTGGGTTTATATGAAACGGATACGAATAACCAAGACCAAGAAAAAGGTAAAGTCTCCATCTCTACCATACATGGGTCAAAGGGCTTAGAATGGCCAATTGTGTTTGTTCCTGGTCTCTCGGAAAATTTGCTACCAGCACGATTTGCGTTGGACGGAGGGGGAGATGATGCAGTGAATGAGGAGAGAAGATGTTTTTACGTTGCTACGACCAGAGCGAAGACTTTACTTTACATCTCATCTTATACTGAAAAATCGCAAAACGCAAATTGGGGTCGAAGGCCAATTGTGGAGGTATCCAGATTTGTAAAGCCTTTGATTCAAGGCAGCAAAATGGTGGAATATCAAGAAGCCTTTTCTAGTTGGCATGCCATGAATAACTTATACTTATTATTGGGGAAAGAAGAGCCTAAGCAAGGTATGTTCAATTTGGATCATTTTCTGAAATTATATAAGGCAAGGCTGAGATCGTATCTAAATGGTGAGGACCATGGGATTACTAGTGATATGTTTAAAGATGCGGGAACAACACCTTCCAATTCGAATGGAATGGGATTTACTAGTGCCAAGCAGGAATTGGAAAGAAAGCGAGTGATAACTCACTCCAAATTAGGTTTTAAAGCTCCAAGAATAGCCCCAAAAATGACCCCGAACAAGGATCTCACCAAAGTTCAACCCACCATATTAAGCAAATTACCTATCACGAATCCAAGTATGAAAGAAAATTCTATTCCCAAGACAGGATTAATACCTAATAAGGCTCCCAAACCGTCAGGAATATCGAACAAGCAGCCTCTCCACAATATTCAACCCATGAAAAACACTCAGACTTTCCAGAAGTCTTCCATTATGCTGACAACATCAGGAAATCGGCGGTATCATATCGTCTCCACAGGCACCAACATTGGCAGTGGAAACGGTGCTCCAAAAGGAAATAGAGCACCAAGTTACATTCGTGGAACCATAACGGCCCCAGTGAGCAAGAAGGCTCCCAAGTACATTCCGGACCGTCGCTCTTGATATTCACAGATCATGTTAAGAACCTACAACCGGCAATACTCATTATATAACACATCTATTTAGTAATGGTAAAGGACCATGGAACAGTCAAATGGGTGTGCTTGTCGTCGTCCACGAACTTGGAGACAGCTGAGTAGTTACCTCTGGCCAACATTCCCGAAGGAGCCTCGACCTCGCCGAACTTGGTCTCGTAGTAAGGCTTCTCGGTGGTGTTGGGGGCGTAGGAGCCCAAAGGCTCCTCGACCTTCTCTACTCTGATACCTGCCTTCTTGACGGAATGCAAGTACTTCAACCCGGTGACGATTTCGTGTTGGACACGGAACTTCACCACCAACTGGTACACGGAACGCTCCTTGATGGAGAACTTGATCTCCTTGCCAGCAATGGTGTTCCCGTTGGCGTCCTCCAAGTTGATGACTATAGGCTTCAATTCGGGCTGATCTGGGAACTCCAAGCCCAACTCCACCACCACGACCTTTCTGGAGTCTCCAGCCTTCACGGGGTACAAGGTGGAGTTGTCGCTCAACCCGAGTGATGCCTTCCACTTGGCCAAACTCTCGTCCTCGGCATCTAACTTGGTGTATTCCTCGATGGTCTTCTTTTCTCCAACGGTGTAGCCTTCCACGGTCTCGGGAACCAAGTCGTCGTCAATGTGGGACATGGTGAAGATGGTACTGGATGTCGAAGTAGATGTGGTTGAAGTGTGAAGGTGTGTTTACAAGAAAGAATGATCCACGTCTCAATTTATGTTAGACGAGAACTGCACGACCGCCCAAGGGTGCAGGCAAGGGTGCGGAGGAAGTACGAGGGAGAACAGGGGAGCTCCAGGGAGCGTCCCTAAGCAGGTTCGTGCGCGGGTTTGCGCGGGCCTGTGGTGGTAGAGAAGAACGACTGGAGAATACGGTGGTGGTGCGGAGGTGGCGGGGGACGAGACCAGGCGCCGGGCGTGGCGCTGGGCGTGGCAGTCGATTTGAGTCGAGGGGAGAGGAGTTGGGGTGAATTAATAAAGTTCGAATCGGGAGCCGTTTGGGAGCCGTTTGGGAGCCGTTTGGGAGCCGTTTGGGATCGGTAGGAGCCGTTTGGGATCGGTCGATGAGACCCCAGGAGTTGTACAGGAGTTGTACAGGAGGTGCTCAGGAGTCCGTGACTGCCATGGCCTGAAATTGGCCCCTTATGCTACGTCTACTGTGAACTGACTGGGTGTCCTCGCAGAGATCGGCGCACTACAGCGATCGTGCGAGTTCTCGCGGTGCTGAACAGTCGCACTAGCACTGGATTTCCAGGGACTCCAAAGGTTTGACACACACCGCGGGGTCCTCTGGAAACTGTAAGCGATTTGCCCTGGCTTCAGGTGCTGCTGCTTGCACTTGTGCTGCTGCTTCCGCTCTTGCCTTCTTTCTACTGTAGCGTTCTTCCACCCTCACGTCTTCGTCCACTCTCACTTCATCTCGAGGTGAGTATCAATCTCAGTTCCACTCGCCCGTCTCCTGCAATCTGAATCTCTATCTCCATCTCCATCTCATTCCAGCTTTTGCACCCCACGGTTTCCACGTCCCTCGCGATGCAAACACAACTGAAACCAACCCAAATTCAAATTCTTATCGATCACCAACCATGGCCTCCCATACACTATTGTGGCCCTGTGGCCCTGTGGGCTTATGGGCTTATAGGCTTTCGGGTACAGGTGTATGGGCTGTTGGGCTTATGAGCTTATGGGCTTAGGATTATCGCTCGTGTCAGGCCAGGCTGAAATTTCTGCGCATCCACCGCCATCCATGGTTTCTGTTCTTTTCTAGGATTGGAAAATACTCCTCTCCGTATTGTACTCTGATCCACCGTGCTTTGGATTTTGTTATCCCAACACCAACTCCCTACAAGAACACTGGACAGCGACTCCTCACAAAAATATCTGATAAGGTAAGGGGTTGCGAGTATTGGAGGGTTGTGAATCTCAGAGGGCAGACACGCTGAACCTGACAGCATGGGCTGAAAAATAAAATTCGTCACATTAGCCCACTCCATTTTAGTCTGCCATAAGTAATTGTCTGTTACAATTGGCAAAATTAATGCCGACAAAGCTTATCATCAATCGGCTATTAAAACACTACTGTGTAATTTTTCACTGTTCGCAGTTCTCCCTTGGCAGTTTCTCTCTTTTTCTATGTTTCCAAGCACGTTTCTTCACTATTTCAACCGTATCTCTATGATCTCCTCTCTCTCCCTTCCTTTTCCTCGTCTTTACCCTCTCTCGTCAATTGGTGAACGTGCAGTGCTCGGCAATTGCCCGGGCTGTCTGTGTTCTTCCTCTTGTTTGCAATTCACCACCCCTGGTGGTGTATTGTTCGTGGTGCGAATGCACAATAGAAATTTCACTGTAGTGGATGTTCTAAGGTGTCTGTTCTATTGAGGTCAATAGAGAACTACAAAGGTTTGGACTTATTACAATACAATCAGTTCCTTTTGTTCTGGACTTGTGTCCAGGCCTTGGGTCCAGGTTTGTTATCAGAATCCCGATACGAGACATTTGGAGTCGTCCTCGTCCTCCACCGGATTCTCGGTAACACGGAAACTGAGGAATTGGAGTTAAATTTATATCCACTTCCCATGGGTTTTGTAGGGTTTTCTGAGGAGTTTTATTAGCGATCTTGGTTTTGGATTCGGGGCGCTACATTCACCTCATAGATTCCACTTTCTTAACGGCACTTCAAGCAACTTGGTCCAATACTTGGAGTCAAGTTCTATGGTAGTTAGAAGTTAATTCTTGGGTAGGTGCAAGACGTACCTTACTACGACGAGCCTATACTATAAATGTAGATCGAGGCTTCATTAGTTGTGAAATTGGGCGTGGAGTTACATGGGTTGTGGTTAGGGTTTTCCAATCATTTTTCCAACCTGGTGCTCCCCTAGATATCCTCGCTAAATGTCTGGAGCACTTGAATGGGACATAAATTACCTTCCTTGGTTCTCCAGTATGCATATTTATGTAAAAAGTTTCCAGGTTCTTCAACTCCTGAGACTTTCTGAGCTAGTGGTCCATTCCGTTTTATCTTTTTTTACTATTTTTCTAATTTTCCAATTTTTTATGATCTTGAGAGAATCAGTATCAGTGTAAATAACATTTTCATCACATGATTAGACAATTTTGTTGCCTGAAAATTCTGGAGACAGCCCTAAATCAACTCAAGGCATTATAGATTTCGTAATTGTAAAGTCTAAGTGGGTTTTTCCAATATTACCCGATACGGACAATTCAATCTTTATTGGCTCCTTATTATAGCTAGATAGCTAAGCTGTGTTGGGTTTACAGGTTAGCTATGGGAAGATCGCATGGATGCAATAGAGGCCCCGAAATAACAATAAGAACAAGTACAAAACACCAAGGATAGGTGTCTGATACATTATTTGTAGATTTCATGCGTTTATGGGACTCGAAACGGGCTCTTCCCTTGATAATATCGTTATCGGGTGTGAAGTGGTTCTCTACAAGAACCACACGTTAAGGTGTATTTTTGCATGTTAAGAGCGATACCTCATCATTTAATACCCTAATACATTATGTCAGAGAAACGGGGATGAAACCATCTCAATCGGCTCAGAACATGAGATTCACAACGATATCATCACTTTCCCGAAACCCGGCAACATACATTTGAACTTCTGGTGTTCTCTTATCCTTCATCTCCTACCCTCAGTTTACATGTTCTCCACAAATGGCACACTTTTGATCTCCGTGGGCATTTGCGCATAACAGGTCGTGCTCAGTAGGAAATTACTAACCACTAACTACGGCTCTACCAAACCTCAACTACTTCTGTTAGTAATACCACGGACATGAGTGCTGACGAAGTAAGTATCCATCATGAGCCATAGCTACAAGCTTCTACAAGGAATCTTACTAACAGCTTCTCAGATTAGAGCCAAGCGATTGGCCAAGTTGGCAGCGGTTCGGACTCCTACTCAACTGCCTGGACCCGATTCTGGTGGCAACAACACCAATCCAATTTCGGCGTCCTCCAGCTCTTCTCAAGCTTCTAACATTGATGGGACAGTAGAGAAGCCTCAAACTCAACAGGAAAGAAGCTCTGAACCAATTCCATCCCCAGATCAGTCAAAACCTAAGCCTAATGTGAGTGCAACTGAACCTAGTAGTGCCCCAGCTCCAGCGACTAAACTCCCCAAAATCAGTCTCTCTCCAGAGAAGGAGCTTTCCCAATGGATTGTTGGGCTTATCGAAAGAACTTTTAAGGCCAGTCCTACGCCAGGGAAATTACTTCATTTGCAATCATTAAGCGATGAACTCGCGTCCGAGGTGGTTCTCAATAAGGACCATTTGGAGACCGTATACATGGAGATCTTAACTGATCTTGGTATTCCATCGGGCCACACCACCACAATGGACTATTTGTTCCTGGTATATCGCGCCTCATACAACGAGAGACGTTCGTTGCCTGTCAAGAGCAGTTTATACCAAGAGAAATTAGCAGTAATCAACGAGGTCATCAAGTTAACCACCTCATATGGTTTCATTTGCTTTCAAGTGCCTGAGATGTTTTTGAATAATTCAATTCCCGATGCAGTTACAGTGTTTGTCAACAAGTGCAACGATGTTAACGCATTCTTGAACGATATCATCAACGCTAGTGTCGAACAAGATTCTCTTCTTGAATTCTTGAATGTCTTTTTACCAACCTTGAGTGCTAGAGCATACGGCTTCAACTTACACGATCGTACCTATGTTAATTATCTTACCCTTTTCGAGATCTTTGTTAGTTCCAAGCCAGTTGCAGCTATATTCTCTCAAGTGGATGGTTTTCAACCACCTGACAAATCAAATGCATTGGACTATGAGAATAAGACGCTATTGGGACCATTCTTGAAATTTTCCCCATTAGATGAGCAATCTAGTGTGTATTATTTCTCCGAGGACGTAAAATCGGTGTCTAAGATTCAATTGTCAAGCATCTATGATTCTATCTTCAATGAGTACAAGTTCGTATCAGATAGACTTTTCTTTATCACGGATAAGTTAGTGCGTGGGTCAACAGAAACAAGAAATGCTTTGCTAGAATGGTTGGGTAACCTTGTGAATTTGAGCCATCTCAGAAGAGGCACACATGCAGACGCAAAGAAATTAGTAAGTAATGCTGTCATGTATAATCTCACCCTAATTTTGGTTAGATTGAGTTTGCCATTTTTGGACTTCCCTGGGTTTTCCAAGATTGACAAAATCGACGCAGATTATCTTGGTAAACCTTCCTTACTCGACTTGAAAGATGAATCAAGAATTAATTCTACTATTAAAGAGGTATCAGAGGAAGTGGAACAAATTGAAGGAAATGCCAATTTTATTTCAGATTGCTTCTTCTTAACCTTGTCATATTTGCATTATGGAGCAGGTGGTATCTTCCTTCAATACGACAAGCTCAAAAATCAGATTGATCAACTCCAACAAAGAGTTGATATGGTTGAGAATAACCAGGTTCCTTCAGGAGAAAATCCAATGATGGTTCAATTAATGAGAAACCAATTACCTAGTTTAAGGAAGAAATTGAACCAATTGTTGGCAACAAAACAAGCAATCCAGGCAATTTTCAGTCACAGATCTGTTCAAGAAGAAATTTTTGATTTCATCATAGGTGCCACTACTTTCCTTACTAAATTGATTGATCCCACTGGTAAGTATCCAAAACAGAAAGTCAAAATTCCATTATTTCAAATCAATAATGTTTCTCAATTAGATGATCATGAATTTTTGCGAACCAAAGCCCCAAAGCCTTGGAAATTCTTTCCTGAATTTATTTTGGAAGGCATCATCAACTACTGCAAATTTTCAACTAATTTCAGAGGTTGTCCATTGGTTTACAACCAGGAGAAACTTTCATTGTTTGTTGAGTTTACAATCATACTTCTTAGATGTCCAGAATTGATTGGAAACCCGCATATGAAGGCAAATTTAGTCGAGATATTGTTTATCGGGTCATTGCCTTTGTCCAATGGAGAAGCGGGCTTCATGTCACCTTTATTCAGCAGCAATAGGTTGGTATCCGATAACATATTGTACTCCTTGCTAGATTTTTACGTTATGGTTGAAAGAACTGGAGCTTCATCTCAATTTTACGATAAATTCAATAGCAGATACTACGTATCCGTGATCATTGAGGAGCTTTGGAAGGATCAAACCTTCCGTAGTCAGTTGAATGATTATTCTGTCAACAATGTGGATTTCTTCATCAGATTCATTGCAAGAATGTTGAACGACACTACATATTTGTTAGATGAGACTTTCAATGAGTTAAATTCTATTCATAAGTATCAACAGGAGATAAAAAACAGAGCAAGAGGTGCCACAGCCAACGATGAGTTGGGAACCGATGAAGAGTTACAATCTAAACTTCAATCTTCAGAAAAAACCGCTAAATCGTATATGGGATTGAGTAACAAGACAATGGAACTTTTCAAATTATTTACTAAGGGAGTTCCAAAGGGATTTGTATTGCCAGAAATTGTTGATCGGTTAGCTGGTATGTTGGACTATAATTTGGCATTGATGGTGGGTCCTAAGTGTGTTAACTTGAAGGTCGAGCAGCCTGAGAAATATAATTTCGAACCCAAGAAAACATTAGGAGATTTGTGTGAAATCTATTCCAATTTAGCATCTGAAGACAAATTTATTCTCGCTGTTTCAAGAGACGGAAGATCTTTCGATTTGAGCTATTTCCAAAAGGCCGAAAAGATCTTATCTACTAAAACATACGTCAATCCCGGTATCATAAGAAATTTGATTGAATTTGCCAAAAAAGCTGATTTGCAAAGACAAGTTGACGAAGATGAAGAGTTGGAGTTGGGAGAAATTCCAGATGAATTTTTGGATCCTTTGATGTACACATTAATGGAAGATCCTGTGATTTTACCTGGATCCAAGGTTAGTATTGACAGATCTACGATTAAAGCACACTTGTTAAGTGATGCTACGGATCCTTTTAACAGAATGCCACTCAAGCTTGATGATGTCGTCGAAGACACTGAACTCAAGCAGAAGATCGAAAGCTTCAAAAGAGAAAAGAAAGCTGCTCGTTTAGCAGAACAACAAGATATAGAGATGAAAGATTAGACAACCAATACATACCCAAATCTGATATAAGACCAATACCGCGATAAAACAACTTATATGAGGTTATTATTCGAATCAACAGAAGTACAAATGTCAACGACAACTACATGTAAATCTAAACTAAGAAGTGTATTAACTATGGTACGGGGTGGACTTAAGCCTTGATAGCGAATCTTCTTTGTGGGTAGGCGATTCTTTGCTTTCTGGCCTTTTCGGTCTCCTTGGACTTTTCAGCCTTAGTCAATGCTCTTCTGAGGGCTCTGGTCTTCTTGGCTCTCAAGTCCTTTGGTTGGTACTTCTTGTTAGCGTAGAATTCCTTGACGGATTCTCTTTGGTTCAAGTTGGTGATAGTCAAGACTCTGGCGATGTTCTTTCTGACGGTGTGGATCTTTGGCAAGGATGGTCTTTGCAACTTTTGGACCTTCAAGTTGGCCAACTCTTGCTTCAATTCAACCAATTGGTTTTGCAATTGTTCCTTGGACTTGGTACGTAATTCGAAAGCTCTGACGGCAACCTATAAGTTAGTATGGTTCCACATTATGGATAAAGTGTGCGATGGTATCAAACATGACGGAGAAGGACTTTGGGATAGTAGGAAAGTGGACTCTTCAACCCCTCCAGCCCACTAGAGAGGCTGGTATCGATGTCTAACGAGGTTTGATGTAATGAGATCTTCTTCATCTGTTTCATCTGGTACATTCAAGTAGTGACTATGCTGTTTGTTTGTTTTTCATCACTGGATAGGCTTGAAAAATCCTTTCTCTATGCCAATTTGTATGGAGAATGGGAAGAATAATCAACTGGGTCTCGAGGTTTGGAAGTTCCCGATGTATCTTGTTGAAGCTCTTGAATACTATCTATATTCCATCGAGATGTTCATACTGTTCACACACTAAGTTCTGTTTTGACCACATACCATTGTGACTAATGAATCGATATACTAAAAGAAGTTTTGATATAGTGAAAAATTTTTTTGTTCATCCAGAGTTAGAGCGGTCTCGCACGACCAGCAGAGCGAGCCCAACCTGTAAAGCGGCGAGAAGAATCTGGAGGGTTTGCATGTTGCGGGAGAAAGAAGGTGCGCCTGCCATTCCCAATCGGGAAAATAGTACGCACGTGCGCTAGGGCTCCAGCCCTCACACTGGGTTGTATGGTATAGGAATACAGGGTATTCCACATGACGGAAACGGCACGGAAACAGCAGAGAAAGGGCACAGAAGTAGCACAGAAATTGTACGAAGTAGTAGCGAAATGGCACGGAAGTAGTACAGAAATATTAGAAATAATATGAATAATATGAATACAGTACAGAGATAGTACCATGGGTATAAGGTTACAATCAGTAGAGTAGTACCATAAATGGCCTCGTGAATACTCTATCAGTTAGGCCCAGAGATGTCAGTGCTCTCTACCTTGGACATAAAAAGTATGGGTACATGGTATGATCACTTTGGCTCTAGCGCAGATACGTGCCTACCGCAGTAATTTAACTCGCCGGCGCACAGTGAAGTGAAGGGACGGTCGCCATGGGTCAGACGATACTTATAAAAGTGTCATGGCCCAAGACGTGAAGCCACAGAGATAGAAACAGTTTCAGAGGCACTACAGGCACACAGAACCCAGAGACACCAGACAGTATGGTGTAGTCCAATGAGATGAGAGAGATGAGAGGGACAAAACCCAGAGCACACATGCTCTACAGAGACACCTGGAGAGATAGTGGCACGCTTAGGGAGGAGAGCACCGCGAGAGAGTTCGTGTTTCCGGGGTGCTCCAGGGCGGTGAGGTGAGGTTAGCAAGACCACTTAGTGGGACGCACCACTAAGGTTTACCTTTCGACCGTTGCCTGGCACCAACGTTCATTATCTTAGTGCCACAATGGTCCCAACCTTCTCCTTCTCTTCTCCATCTCCATCTCCATCTCTTCTCCCACTACTCTTGCACTCTTCTTCTCATCTCGTTTTCCTTTTCTCCTTGCTCCGTGAGTCTCTTCCTGGACTCCCTTCACATTGTTCTGGTTCCTCTTATCCACTTCCTCTTGTTCTCACTCCCGTCCGATCTCTTATCTCCCAGTAGTCCCAGCACCAGAAGCAACCACCGAGGATATCACCGAGAGGCCCTGAGACTGATACGTGGCATCGACTTCGCGGTACAGTGACCAATCATGCGTGGCCCCACTGACACCTACTGAGCACTAATGGTGACTCCGATGATGGGGTCAGGTTTTAGGTTAGTGGAGGACTCCACTAACTCCACCTTTAGCCTCTAGTGGCGAGTCTGAATGAGCAACCCAAGGACGGGGTTAGGCCGTATAAAGCGTACAATTTGGGTCAGTGTAGCACTGAATTACAGACCTCTACAGGGCCGTTGGAGAAAATGGACCACTGACATACGTGACAAATCACAAGTGAAATGTAGTGCAACCGAAGTGGAAGTAGAGAAGAGCACGTAGAGAAGAGCACGTAGAGAAGAGCACGTAGATGATAATCGGTGAGTGCAATTCAAGTGGTGATAGAGTCGTCCAATTGACGGCGGTGTTCCGTGGTCGTTCCTTCTTCTCTCGCTCGTTCCCGTTTCCGTTCTCGTTCCTTATTTCGTAGTTCGCTCTCGGCATCAAATCATTCCATGTCACAAGCGGGGCATGGTCAGTCAAATCAGAGTGACATTTCTACATCCAGGCACCAGGTTCCAAGGCTACACCAGTAAAACAAAAGGATGAGTAAAACTAGACTAAATGGTTACTAGCATAAAAGAACTGGATATGGTAGCAGGGTACCGGATTGATGATCCATTCAAGACAAACGATGTTTATATATGTATGCTAAAACTCACCAGTGCCTTGACGATTAATGCTTCAAGCTGTTTCAACTAGGAGGAGTTTTTCAAGTTGGTGGACAACCATTCCAAACCTTCGTACAAACCGTCACCAGTGGTAGCGCAGGTAGCTTGGATGTACCATGGTCTTTGACGGATGGAGTGCAATCCGAGCTTTTCGGTTATTTCTGCGGCGTTCATGGCGTTTGGCAAGTCCTGCTTGTTGGCAAAGACCAACAACAAAGCGTCTCTCAACTCGTCTTCGTTCAACATTTGTTGCAATTCTTCACGGGCCTCAGCAATACGGTCTCTATCGTTGGAATCGACGACGAAAATGATACCCTGAGTGTTTTGGAAGTAGTATCTCCACAATGGACGGATCTTGTCTTGTCCTCCGACATCCCACACAGTAAAGGAGATGTTCTTATATTCAACGGTTTCGACGTTGAAACCAATGGTAGGGATGGTGGTGACGATTTCACCCAACTTCAATTTGTACAATATGGTGGTCTTACCAGCAGCATCCAATCCAACCATCAAGATTCTCATCTCTTTGTTACCAAAGAGGTTGTTGAATAATTTAGAAAATGATAATCCCATCGTGTCCCCTTTGTTCTTGATACTTCGATTCTAGACCTAACCTCAACAGATAGATAGATTGATTGATTGATGGATTCAATTCAAAGAAGAAGCTGATTAAATAACAACAAATCAAAATTCGATTCAACGAGCATTGAATCAACGAAAAATTTTATTCTCACACGCTCTTTTTGGGGATCCAACAAAGGGGCGAGGGTGGCTCCGAGGGGGTATGGGGAAATCTACTGGGACGATAAAGCGGTTCTATGGCGCTCTACAAGGAGAAGGGAACAGGGAAGGGACCTGGGTTTCCAGATCGTTGGCTACAGAGCCTTGGGCGGTTTAGTATGGTGACGTGTCGAAATAGACGTGGACATAGGCACGACACAGACGTAGACAAGACGTGAATTAGGACGCGCGTGAGACGAGGCGGAAACGAGGGTGGTGGTAGAGGAGGTAGAGGTAGAGAGAGGTCGTGGTAGACGTCGTGGTAGACGTCGTGGTAGAGGCCGTGGAATGCCATTGGAGAGGCGAGGTGGTTCGAGGTCGAGGTAGAGGTCGTGGTCGAGGTAGTGGTGGAGGTCGTGGTCTTGGTGGAGGTGATAGGGGTTGGTGGTGGAGTAGATCGCGGTGGTAGGGAACGGTTTACCGAGAGGATGGAGCCTATGGTGGAGGCAATTTACAGAGAGCAAGCTAGCGAAACGCGAAATTGGCCGTGGGCTCTCGGTAGCGGTGGTGCTCAGTAGCACCAAGTACCGCTAGGTGCAACTGCCGATAAGAGCCCCAGGTATCCCGACGACCACGGTCTGAAGCGGCCAAAGGACCATGGTGTTCTCTTCTCCGACGTCTCCTGTATGTCCTCCCACAATCCCACCTATTACTAAGGCTCGGACCTGGACTTCCAATCGACCCAAATTCCCGTCGTCAATCTCTTGTGGTATCAGTTCTCACTATTGTTTGGTGCCACACTCCCTCCGTAGCGATTAGTGGTACGATCGCCCTGCGCGCGTGGTAGTAACTGTCGTGGTAGTGGGGTGGGCCCACACGAGAAGATGGGAAGTTGGGGAGCTGTAGGTGGAATTGGAAGATCATCGATTCGTCTCTTATAAGCGGAGGGTTCCAGTTCTTTGTTTGTAGCATGGGCCCTGAAGAGATCAGCACGTGGTATGGAAGGCGTGGAAGGTGAAGGATGTGGTTCGAGATCGTGGATCGTGAACTCAAGTGTCATGTGACGTCGTGTATCGATGCTTTGGTTGTATCGATGTTAGTGGTGAATCGGGTACGAGACCTGGTTTGAATGTGATGCTCTTGATAGTCGGAAGTATTGATAGTATGGAGCGTATTAATAGTATTGACAGTATGCACAGTATTGTGCTCTAACAATTGAAACGTGGTATCATTGGTGCTGTTAATAGTATTGGTGATATGCTACTCTATACCATATGCTAAAGATGCGAAATTAGATGAGCTAATGCTACACGGATATTTCCATGGAGGTATCATAGTACTCAAACAGAAGAATCCAAGACTGGGGATTGAATTATACTTGGAGTATAATCCGTGTTGCTTGCACTTGATGAATATTGACCAAAATCTATCACTTCCAAAATGAGAAATGGATAAGATCCACGGTCAAATTCATGTTTTACTCGTGTTCGAGCATGAATCATTTGAGTAGACTAACCATGGATCGATCCATACTCTGACTTCTTGAGTGAAACGGCCGCCCCCAACCAGTCTGTCTTCTCATTGAGATTCGAATTGGTTTGAATAGTCTCAGTGAGTCCTTTAATTGCATTGACTTCTTATTAGCTTGGGAATGATCTCCATGTACTGGGGTACCTTAAATGTCAAGTAGATTAGATGATTTTTCCTGATGCAGTTTGAGGTGTAGGTGCAAAGAACTAAATTAGAATAATAGCCTGACTCGAGAGCAACGTCTATGCGGACTGCAAATTGTAGATAGGTTGGGGCAAGTTTGGTAAATTCCCAATATATGATCTTGAACTTCTCCTAATTTGAATCGAGTGAGCCTCAACATTAGCTGGAACTGTCGGTTCTATTTTCTCTAGGATTTGGTCAATTCCAACCGTAACCTTCTACAGTTGGAGCAAAAATTCATGTCATGTCATTAGCTTAAATATGATAGGTGAGATATGATAGTGCAAATGATAGGATGGCGATGTGGCAAGTTTATGGCAGGTTTGGCCTATTTTCCAACATTGATCTTGCACTTGGCAAACAGTTGGAGGGCTCTAATAAATACGGCGTAGTTGACATCTTTGTTGTCTTGCTCCCAGTAGATTTCCGAGAGACGAATGTGCCATGGAGGATAATCTTGAAGATCGAGCAATGGGCCGAACCCAACCACCAAATCGGGTTCGGGGCCCACCAACTCGATGAGCTCTTCATCGATGAGCTCAATGCTGATATCTTTCACGGATAATTCCTTGTTGATGGCCAACTCACTCATGGTCTTGGTGAGCTCCACGATGGTGGGCTTACCGTCCACTCTGCTGAGGAGGGTGATTTCGAGATCGGGTTTTTCTGCCTTGCTGCTATAGTGGATGATGTTCTTATGTGGGATCCTGATGGAATAGCTGGGAATGGAGTCTGTTCCAAAGTATGTGGCGAAATTCTTGCTTAAGTCCTTGTTCAACAAAGGAAGGTATGCAGCGTGGTTATTGGTAAGTAAGCCACTGTACTCGTAGATGCTAAGATGGGGGATACCGGCAGACACCGTCCAGGCGGAGATCTCGCTGATTTGGCTGATCAACCCGTCGATGCCTCCGTTCTCGTCGTCTTCATCCTTCAAGTCCAAGATGCATGACACGTTCTTGGGGATCTTGCTGAGCTTGTTCACATCGTTGCGGATGACGTGAGGCGACTTGTTCGGGTAGTAAGCGAGAGTGTGGTACTTCAACATCACCTTGCGGTAGAGGAACTGGATGCTTTTGTAGATGGATAGGAGGAAGAAGATCTGGAGCAACAAGGCGTGGTTGACAACAAACATCATCGAGTTCCACACTCCGCCTTGGTAGGTTTGGCGGGATCCAGGAGACCTGGTGAAGACTCGATTGAGGATGGATTTGGAGACGGGCTGGGGCTTTGAGGCGGGTTCCACGACATTGGAGCCCGCAATGTCGTCCGATATGTCTAGAGGGGGCGATCTGGGCATTTGGCGGTCGGTTCGGGGGTGTACCAGCTCCGTATGGATACAGTGGCCATCACGGGCGCTACGTGGAAGGTGATGAAAGCGGTGGGGGTCACGTGAGTATGGTCACGGGATCTGAGGGAGTATACGCACGTGACCAAATTGCTAAACATAAGCACGTGACGTTTTTCTGGTACGGCTGTTCCCCGGACTGGCACCAGATCCACCGCTAACACCGACTGGGGAAGTTTCGGTGAGGGGAAGATACCAAAGATCGACGGTGAGCCACAGGAGCATAGACGAGAATGGGACACAGGGAGACACAGGGAGAGAGCTAGGGCCAGAGCTAGGGACAGAGCTAGGGACAGAACTGGGGACAGAGCTAGGGACAGAACTGGGGAGAAACATAGAGAGGAAATAGGGAGAGAAACAGGTAGAGAAACAGGCAGAGAAACAGGCAGAGAAACAGGCAGAGAAACAGGTAGAGACACAGGCAGAGAAACAGGTAGAGAAACAGGCAGAGAAACAGGCAGAGAAACAGGCAGAGAAACAGGTAGAGACACAGGCAGAGAAACAGGTAGAGAAACAGGCAGAGAAACAGGCAGAGAAACAGGCAGAGAAACAGGTAGAGACACAGGCAGAGAAACAGGTAGAGAAACAGGCAGAGAAACAGGCAGAGAAACAGGCAGAGAAACAGGCAGAGAAACAGGCAGAGAAACAGGCAGAACAAGTAGAGAAACAGTGAGAGAAACAGTGAGAGAATAAAGTAATGGACAGACACATAGACAAAGACAGGGTGATAAAAGAGAGAGAAGAACAGAGCTCAAAAGGAGGTATGATCAGAGTGCAGGTGCAAGAAGACTCTCGAGTGGGTATCTAAGGTATTGCTACATCCTAAGGACGTAGCACTGCTGTAGTGGTCTTAGTGGAGCCTACGGCGTAGCCTTCTCGTGGTACAACAAATGGTAGCACGAGTGGTTACTCTGTTATAGCGAGACATCGTAGGGAGCATCGCGCTACGGCGATCGCACCAGTTCGCATCAGAACTCACATTGGTCCTTACCATCTGGAAGTGCTCGCTGGTCTCTGGATCAAACATGAGAACAGGCTGGTTTTGGGCCAGGGGAGCCAATGGAAACCATTGACTGGGATCTCTGCTCCAACGCTAGGGCTCGGGTGGTGTCTATCTCTGCTACTTATCGTGATCTAAGTGTCTGCTGGACCCGCACAACCAGCGGAGAGCCCTAATTGCTATTTATACCAAGAACGTAATTAAGGTAATAATTAAGTACGGCCAATTAAATAGTGTGAAGATAAATGTTCAGCCGTGAAAATTATGCCTGAACTCGGCAAACTATGACTCTATGCGTGCAACTTAATAACTGAAATTATATGAAAAATACTCTACAATTCTGTGAAACCACTCCTTCTCATCTCCTCTCCTCTTCTGTACTCACCTCCGTCTCCTCTTCTGCACTGCTTTATAACCATATGGCTTCATAATCTTATCCACCAATAACCGGACGTTCTTTTCGTATTGCTATGGGTGCTCCAGCCGATTCTGCCTGGAAGTTCTACTTTGGTCATAGGATTGGTGGTCGCTAAAAACTCCTCCGTCTTCTCTGGCCAGAGAACATCTGTAGATGTTCTCTTGGCTCCTTGGCTGCTTGGCTCCCTCGCAGTAGTGATGGTTCTACGCCTGGGGTCGCACTAGCGCATCTGATTCGCACCATTGGCCCCGGTTCCGGTTCCGGTTCCGATTCCGAAGCTGAAGCTGAAGTACTCATTTTCCACACCACAAGACACTAGTGACGGGAGGCGATGCTACCGGGATCGTAGTGTGACATTGCACTGCACCGGCCTCAGGCGAGAAATGGCCCTAGTGGTTCCGTGGGTATGCCCGGGGACCGTGGCGGGACCCCAGCTCCACGGCTCTGCACCTCTCTGCCAAGGGTCCTCGCTAGCGCGAACCCCACCCCGTGGAGGCATCGCTACCACCAAAAGGCACTCCCACACCGAAAAACACCGCCATTACCACTGTACCACTGCACCACTCCTCCGCTCCACCACTCTACCCACCACCAACACCACCATCACTGCTCTTCCCTTCCTCTCTCCATGTCTCCCTGTCTCTCTCCATGTCTCCCTGTCTCCCTGTCTCTCCCCAAGCCTCCCGACAGATCCCAGATCCCCTCCCCGTCATGTGCTCTGCCCTAAACCTTACCCCCACAATCGACCCCAGAATGGCTCTACTTTATTTCGCCCTCGCTACCCATTCCCTCAGATCCCCCACTAAATCTCCGATCCGCCTCCCCAAACCCCGCTGCGCCTAATTGCACCCATGCCACGCCAATCCTGGGACGCTACGCCACGCCACGCCACGACATCCCACGTCCTTCTGGCCCCATTGGCACTACCGCCAGTGCGGGCCCCTCCCAAGATCCAGAACAAATGCAATTCTCACTGAATTCTCACGGAATCCTCTCACATCTGCCAGTCTCTGCTTTCTCCCCCAGTGCCACTGAGTTCTCGTCCTCGCCTTCACACCTGCGACCTGTTCCCCGAGGAAGCCGGCGTTCGTTCTATCGGGTCTCTCCTGCTCCTGCTCCTTCTCCGTCTCCAGCGGCCGTTTCTTCCAGGTCCACGGCCCGCAAACCGCACTACATCCAGCGGCCCCAGCACCCTCGAGCCGTCTTCAGGTGCTGCCTCTGCCCGCTGCTTCTGGCTGCTCCACAAGCTCCGTGTCGTCTCAAGGCCCCTGCCACACTTCCCGGCGTTATTCCGTTAGTTCTGCCCTTGTGTGCCCCAAAACTCCGCCAAATTAGGAGTCTCGATCTTCCCTCACTTCCATCTCGTCCTTCTGCTGGTATCCCACCAAACTCCTCCACGAACCACCAAAAAGGCACCTTTGGCTACTTCTGAGCTTCCCGCTATACTGCCAGTCTCCCTTGTTAGCCCTCCGTCTCTTGTGCTCCCAAGAAATCTCCAACTCCCTTCATATTGTCCAACTACATCCATCTCAAATGCGTCACCATGTGGAAGTTTCTCGAACAGATACTATACGATAATACTATCGAGGAAGAACACTACCGTAAGATCCGACAGAAGTCGTCGTCCAACCTGGCCATCATCTTGGGTCTAGTCTCTGCCATGGGTGGTTTCTTGTATGGATACGACACAGGCTTGATCAACGATATTCTCGAGATGACTTACGTTACAGACACCTTCCCCGCTAACAACCTCGCCTTCACAACTCACGAGCGTGCCATCATGACGGCGATCTTATCCTTGGGTACCTTTTTTGGTGCTTTGGTCGCTCCCTTAATATCAGACAATTTCGGCAGAAAATTCTCCATCATTTTGTCTTCTGCATTTCTCTTCTCTATCGGCAATGTTTGCCAAACTATTTCTCAGACTGTGGCCCTCATGTGTGTGGGTAGGGCCATTTCCGGTGTTGCAGTGGGTATACTATCTGCCATCGTGCCGTTATACCAAGCCGAGGCCTCTCCAAAGTGGGTCAGAGGTTCGGTCGTGTTTACCTATCAGTGGGCCATCACCTGGGGCCTTTTGATTGCTAGTGCCGTATGTCAAGGTACTCGAAAAATCGATAATTCTGCTTCCTACAGGATACCTGTGGGGCTCCAATTCTTGTGGGCTTTGATTTTAGCTACAGGTATGCTTTTCTTGCCAGAATCCCCAAGATACTATGTTTTAAAAAATAATGTTCCAAAAGCGTTGGAAAGTCTTGTGAAATTGAGAAGGCTTCCAGCAGATGATCCCGATCTCATTGAAGAATTGGTTGAAATCAAGGCCAACTATGATTATGAAATGTCATTTGGTAAAACTACCTTTCTTGATTGCTTCAAAAGTGCAGGTGGTAGACACAAACAAGGACTTCGTATGCTCACAGGTATCGGAGTTCACGCTTTCCAACAATGTACGGGAATTAATTTCATCTTCTACTATGGTGTCAATTTCTTCTCCAACTCGGGTGTTAAAAACTCATATGTTATGTCCTTCATCACTTACCTCGTCAATATGGTCTTCACAATTCCTGGAATGATCATGGTCGATATCGCAGGAAGAAGACTGTTAATGATTTGGGGAGGTGTTGGTATGACAGTGTCTAACTTCATCGTGGCCATCGTTGGAGTGTCTGTTCACGATCATGAAGTTTCTTCAATCCTAAGCACTTCATTTTCGTGCATTTTCATTGCCTTCTTTGCCGGCACATGGGGTGGGGCTGTGTGGGCCATTGCATCTGACATCTATGGTATCAGTATCCGTCAAAAAGCGGTTTCTTTGACTGCCGCAACCAACTGGATTGTCAATTTTATTTTTGCATACATCACCCCTTATCTCATCGATACCGGAAAGCACACAGCTGCTTTGGGAAATAAGATATTCTTCATATGGGGTGGGCTATGTGCTGCAGGAACGATCTTCTCATACTTCACTGTGTATGAAACAAAAGGGTTGAAGTTGGAGGAAGTGGATTTCATGTACGTCAATTGCAAGAATGCACCTCTGTCGTCCAAGTTCAAGTCTCAGAAGATCGATTACGCAGTATTCGATGAAAACTACATGGCTAATACGGATAACATAGACCACATCGTGCATCCTCATGATTATAGCGGTGATAGTTCAGATTCACATGATGTAATCAGTCCAAGCAGCGCCGGAGGTAATTCTCTGTCATCACCCTCAAGTAACTCTAAAGAGAGCTCAGAGAAACAAGCATCTTTCCAACAAACCACATACTTCCAAAAAAATGAATCGATGGGAGGAAACGTCAATGACGGACAAATCACCGTGATACCGCCTACGGATTTAATTCCAACCTCATCATCCGAATCCGAAGAAATGTCGTCGTCTTTCTCGGGAATTAATCTGTCAACTTCAGGAGTACCGTCTGGACCTCATCAAGGCAATGACTACCAAATATACTTGGAAACCCTCAGGAAAGACTATACTAATAACCCTTCAATGTACCATAATCAAGAAAAGTCACACAATCTGCGTCTCTCCGCTCTGTTTAGCAGAAGAAGCAGTGCAAGTGCAAATAAATTATTCACCGAGAAGCAAGACGATCACATCAGTGATCTTAGCAAAAAAAACACTACTAGCATCATATCTCAAGGCTTACTCAACAATACGGGTATTGTGAGTAATATGAGTAAAACAAGCCTCAACGAAGGTGATCTTTCGAAGCCTATTATTGCAAAGCCTTTCTTTTTGCTGCCCCCAAGTGACTCTGACTCGGAAGACGAAGATCTTCAGTCAGAACAGTCAGAAAACAGGTAAGCATCGATAATTCGTTCAGTCTCAGCTCCCAAAAAAATATTAGAGCAAGCAGTCAATAGGTTGAAACCATTGGCTGTGTATTCTGGATGCCTTTGGAGCACATGTTATCTTCGTGTGTCACGGATTATCCAAGAAGTTGTTCTGGGTTGCTGGCAAGTCTATAGACGAATACACCACCTAATACGCACACTCTGTAGAATATAACGTCACGTGATACAAGATGCCGGGAATTTGATTCGGTCTTCCATGTTACTTCAGGCCGAGGCTGCTTTTCTAGATGATCCAGAATGTCTGGATTGGCAAACCTGTTCAACTACAGAGCATTTAATGACAAGCAGTAATGACGGTCGTAGGAAACAACGGTTCAAAATAGTGTCGCGTGACCTATGGTCACGTGATCCGTATCGCCACATAAGGTCTCATTTTCCAACTACTCCCCCACATTCCACCATGACCTCCCTGGCCCACCTGTTCCCATTGCACGAGGCCGTGCGTGACAGCAAGACGCTCTTGGCTAAGAGCTTGATCGACCAGAACACCAAGCTCGTGCTCCAGAAGGACGACGATGAAAGAACCCCGTTGCACTGGGCTTGTTCGGTCCAGAACAAGGACCTCGTGGAGTACATGCTCCGCGGAAGTTTCGATGTTGACGAGATGGTGGACGCCAGCGAATGGAGCCCTCTACACATTGCGGCCTCCGTCGGAAACGAGGCCATTGTCGACATGCTATTGGCCCGGGATATCGACGTGGACATGGAGACGGGAAGCGGTACTACCGCCCTCCAACTCGCGGTGTCTAAGGGCCATCTCGCGGTGGTGAGGAAATTGATCGACCACAAGGCGTCGTGCCGGAAAAAAGACCGTAAGGGACAGACCGCACTTCACCGTGCGGCCAGTATTGGGTCGCAGCCAATGGTCAAGCTCATGGAAGGGAGGGTCAATTTGAACGTCAAGGACAGCGATGGGTGGACCGCCATGCACCATGCGTTGGCGGAGGGCCACGGCGACGTGGCGGTGTTGTTGGTGCAAATGGGCGCGGACCCCACCGTGGTCAACGAAGAGGGCCACGAGCCTATCCAGGTGAGTGTGGACGAGACCGTAGCCAAATTCTTCAAGAAGCATGTGGTGGGCACGGAGGACGTGAGGCAGACAGCTTGAGGCCAGGACTCCAGCTGAGGTACTGCACGGCGTGATCTACGCTAGGGATAGCCAGGATCAGCTAAGAATAGCTAATATTAGCTAACTGGAGCTATCTTTGGAGGAAGCCGAAGGGTCCCGGTAGGGTGTCGAGGCTGCAGGAGCTATTTTCGTAGCCAGGCTGAAAAACCAGGCACGGAGTCCTCGGGCGAGCGAATATCCCAACAGGGTTTGGAGATTTGTGACTGTTGTGACAGTTCCGATGGTCCTGAGATAGTTCTGACATTTTGGAGAGTTTCAAACGAGTTCTGACAGTTCTGATAGTTGTGAGAGTCTGAGAGTTGTGACAGTTCTGAGGGACGTTGCGCAAGTGAAATGCGCCGGGCTCATGAGTCCTTCGAGGAGACATCCCACTCCCGTTTGCATGGCTGACTGGATCCTGGTGATTGGGGGATTGAGGCGACGGTGGTGGCCAGTGCCGGATCTAGAAATGAGCCCACTCAGCAGAATTGCTAGAGTGTAAGTTGGGCTTCACTGGCACTGAGCCGAATCACGATCAGAGATGAATCGGAGAGATCAGAATCCACCACCATCATAACAAACACAGTTCTTACTTGTAATAGCACGTAATAACATGAATAACCGTGACTGGGGAAGTAGCCGAAACATCCAGATCGAACACCGAAACGGCCCTATTGGGATGGAATTTGTTAGTAGATAATTAGGCCCAAACTGGAGATGAAATGAAGCTCTGGGGTGTGATTCCGGAAATTTACAAAACGGTACAGTCATAGTGTGCCCGGAGAGCACGGCGAGTTCGAGGACGAACTACGAAATTAATATGGGGTTCGAGCTCGTGTCCATCTGCTGCACAAGGGCATCTGGGCCGAGTAGGAGAAAGACGGAGAGAACGGCTACCGGAGACTGGTTCTGGGGAATGCATCGCAACAGCCGTGGGCTCCGATGGAGTCGATGTGGGGTGAAGAAAGGGTCTTCTCCGTGTGAAATCGGAGTTGTGGGAACCCGACACTCGGGACAGATGAGATGGTGGAATTAATGAAATTCATGAAATTCATGAAATTTATGGAAGTGAAGCGAACCAAGAGAGACAGAAAATTATGAGATTTATGGAAATTGGTAAAATATCTGAAATTGTTGAAAAGGTGATTGTAGAAATAGTGAAACTTGTCTAAATTGTCGAATTGTAGAAATGGAGAAATTGTTGAAAATTAGAACAATCCAGGCTGTTGGAGGAGGGAACAATTCACCTGCTCTACACAATAAACCGATAACAAATAACTCGTCATGACGAGTTCACCGTTTCTAAATATATATCACTTTTGCATTCGCAATATAAACCGAACGGGGCAAATTGAAGGAAGGTTTAGCAAACTAAGAATCAGGGCGAGTTGAGAGATCGGGGAAATGATACTTTCGTACAGGCAGAATGGGCTGAAGTGAGAGATTAATGTGTGGTGAAAAATTAGAGGGTTTTGAAGATTAGAGGGTATTGAAAATTAGAGGGCATTGAAAATTGGAGGGTATTGAAAAATTGCGAAGTCGTGGAAAAGCATCGAGCATTAATGAAAAGCACTTGGTGTAGAGATAGAGTATCAAACCATAGAGAAGCAGTCTGTTTAATCTTTCTAGAGCCATTTAACAGTTGTTCAACGGGGATCCCTAATAGTTTGGGCTTATTGTTGTTTGCTTCTAGGAAGGTTCACAATTCGACTCAAGAATTAGTGGGATGAGCTCAGTTTGCGGACTAGCAAAGATCGGAGATAGCAATAATAAAAATTGGCAATTAACCCAATTCGGATGCACAATACAAGACATGGTGGGGGAGCCAAATAAGTCCCAGGTACGACAACTATTGAAACAGATTAGCACCGACATGACAACACGATGACACGATTACATGACTAGGTGGCATGAGATGTCTTGGTAGCAGTGAGGTTGAATTGAATTGCCCTATATTGGAATTATATCGAAATGAGCGGTATGGCAATCAAATTGATTCTGCGGACATGGAGTTGCGGCCAAAAGTCTGGGGAACTCAGAACCATACCAAGAATTGAGGAGTTTTCCAAGATTTAGTCTACGGTAGGAAGCTGGGCGTTCTCGGGAGATGTGGGCTGTAGGAAGGGGGATCATAGGATGTTCGTGGAGCGCATTGGGAGGTAGTGGAACAATTTTTCACTAGGGAGGGTATGACGTAGTACGAGGAACCACATGATTAGATGAATTAGGGTGGGGAGTTGAGGGGGGGAGAGATTAAATTACTCATGGCTCTCTGCTCGGGTGAGATTCCCAAAGGAGCGTGGCAGGAAGTCATCGAGGGAGGAGGTGTGACTTCTGATTAAGTTGTAGGTCTGCACCGGCACGTCAGGAATCACAGGGGAGGATGCAAAAAAGATCAGAGGAACAGCAAAGGACAGATAGAAACGGTAGAGATAGAGAAGAGAAGGTAAATCAGCAACGAGAAGAAAACAAGAAGCAGAGGCAGCAGAAGAATCTGGCACGTTGCTGGAACGTATCCAATAGGTCGTAGGGGCCAATGCTCGGGGAACCAATTGTAGACATGGTAGACATTTGCAGACACTGTGGAGCTCGAGGACACGCAGAGATCATGGGACACTTGCAGAGGGATTCCGGAGTGGATGGACCGAGTCCAAAACGATCGACAGAGGAACTGACTAATTGAACGTGCTCAACGAGTCACTTGCCGTCGAATCCCGGACGAGGGCCCTGTGACTTGCGACCACTCCGCGATGACCCCCAGACGAAATCGGTGATAGGGTCAAGGGGACAACCGAAGAGAGCAAAGGAGCCTGAAGTGACTCCGTTGGCAGACCGGCGGTGCTGCTTACTACAAGAGTCCAGGGACGACAGGGTTGCTGGAGCTTGTGGTGGCACCAGAAACAGGGAAGTGTTGCAGCAGCCCAAATTCCAGGGAGGAATCTCGGGAGGCACTAGAGCAACGCCTACTATGAGAGACGGGATCCTTGCAATGCCTGTAGAAGCAATTACACGGGTAGAATAAGTACACATGGCATGAGCATCATTCTTTGAAAAGTCACGATGGATTTCATTCTTTCAAAGTCCCGTGAACATCACTCTCTGCTGTCCCATGAACTTTTCAGCGCCCCCATAGCATCTCATTTGCTCTATAGGGTCATATCACTGTGAGGGCACATCCGTCGGTGTCCTGCCTACAGCACCCACAATGCAGGTGTCTATGCAGCAGCTAACGCACAAACAAGTCAATGCAGCCAATGCAGCCAATGCAGCCAATGCAGCCTACGCACTCAATGCAGCCACAATCAGGTGCCACTCCACGAAGCCCTCTGCAAACGAAGGCCCTCCGGCTTCCCCGGCTGGTGGAATAATCCACCCTACCTAGTTCCCGCGGTTACGGCTGGCAATTTGGGGCAATGGCTCGGCGCTAGCGCGGTGCGGCTGGAGCGGTGCGACTCACCTTTTGACACAAGCAGCAACCCCAAGAGACGTGCCGGAGCAGCACCAGCCCAACGAAGCGGGCAAGACCAGAGACTGCGCTGCCGCCCCCTGGAGGGTCCGGACGCACAGAAGACGGCCCAGGACCGCCAGGCTGGGCCACCCAGAGGCCCCAGGCGGTCACGTGACCATCCCGAACCAGCCGAAACCCAAACACGTCTCGCACTTGCTGTTTCACCGTCTGCCGTATTGAAGCATGACCCTTGCCTATTTGGGCCCGCACCGAGTTACAAACACGCACACAAAACCTCCACAATCATATACAGCAACTTCCCTCTGCCGCTTATTATTAATGTGGATGGAATGGGAAACCCAGACCACGCCGTATTCCGGCGTGCCATTTGTGCAGCCCAGGAAGGCCCAGGCAATGACGCAGTGACGGAGTCCTGGCACGCACACGTCCCCCAAAAATATAAAACTGGGTCAATTGCTGCCATTTCTCCCAGCTCGTTACTTGTCCGCCTATACCCATCAACTCAACCTTCCGGTTCTTGACTCGACCCCGTGACTTGGCCTAATATCCCCCGTGATCTCCGTACCAGAACTTGAGCTTCCCCGTGAACCCCTGTTCTTGCCAGATCGTCGTGCTAATCTCGTCCCTCAAAACTCCCGTCCTCCCCCGTTCTACGACCCCAAAACACCCTCATAGTTTGCAATGTTGGCTATCGGAGACTCTATCTTGCGTTTGGTGAACTTCGTTCTCCTCGCCGTGGCCCTTGGTTTGACCGGTTCCTTGGCCGCCACCACCATCCATCACCACAACCCCCAAGTCAACTTTGCTGTTTTCGCCGCTGCGTTTGGTATCTTGACCTCCTCCATCTACGGAGTGTTGGCATTCTTCATCGACGCCTTCGCCTGGCCTGTGATCCTCGCATTGTTGGACTTCTTCAACCTTGTGTTCACCTTTGCAGCTGCAACCGCCATTGTTGCCAACATCCACTGCCACTCGTGTTTGAACCACCACTACCTTGACAACAACAACATCATCCAAGGAAGCACCGGAAGATGTAGAAAGGCCCAAGCCTCCGTCGCTTTCCTCTACATCTCCTTCTTCATCTTCTTGGCCTCCGCTGTGTTCTCCTTCATCGGTGTGTTCAAGGGCGGATTGTTCGGTTCCTCCACCAGATCTGCTCCAAGAGTCGGTGTTCCTTCCACTGCCCAAGTCTAGGCATCTAATTGTATATGCTAATTGTTTAATAATTGAAAAGAAAATGGATATCTGTAGAGTTTGCTGGTCACGCTGGACAGTGAGTGGGTCGCCAATTGACTCAATAACTACTGGCTTATCTTTGCTCCAAATGGGCTAAATTGACCTATTGAACCACCAACACGGTGAACATCTCCGACCCCAACGACCTAATTAGCTCAATTGGCCCAATTGGCCCAATTGGCCCTCCTGCTGCCCAATTGACCCCATGGACTTTGAGAGGGTTCAAGGAGGCGCCGAAAATTCACTCAATTTCATCTTCTCGTCCCTGGCACAATGTTCCCCAGAGCCTAAGGCTACACCGTCAAGGACCTTGGGTCGAAGCTCTACACAAACAAAACCAATTCCAAATAGGCAATAATAGAAAGAAAACCAAAGTCATAACCATAGACATGGATTTGGGCATCGGGCAGGCCTGCCATAGGAATAGGCACGGTAATGGCCATGGCCATGGCCATGGCCAAACTCGGCCCTTGAAGCGTTTCACCGGCCAAAATCAGCTCCTTTTTCTTACTAATATACTCAGTGATCCCTTCGTTCGATAGTTGCGGGTTTCCGTGGCCCCTGAGCACTTGTAGCCCCCACTTTCGTGTGGCTATAGCAAACATACTGGAGCCTTTCAGGTGCGAAGCCTTAGAGTAAGAATAGGCTTAGGACACCCCAAAATCGTCCAAAATGAGATGGAAATTCGCCTAAAGCGGAGTGGCGTTTGTATGGGAATGTTGCAATGGGACCAGTTCTACTCTTGGTGGGGCCCTAAATCAACATATTGTTGGTTTGACAGATAAGTTGCAATTATTTTCGCTGTGACGGGTTTCCGATCTCTGTAGTGATCGCTGCGGGACCACTCTAAGCATCGGAGGGTCGATAGTCTTGAACTTTGTTCGTTCCAACGGTAATGAGCTCGGAGATGAAGCTGAGAGTGTGAATTCTTTGGTGGTGGTGGTGGAGGATTTTGGAGTGGTATTGAGACAGGAAATCCGGGGTTTCCGTGCCCGGAATTTTTCACTCACTGGACCCTTTGACGAGTTCAACAATTCGGGGTTCTTTCTGGGAGCACAACCACCATACTCTACACAAATCGAACCATCGCTTAGTCTTCAATGCTGGCGGTGTTTGTAGGGCTGAACCAAGTAAGGCTGAAGTGCGCACTCGAGGAAAGCCCCATCTAGAGAGTAGGTTTGGGTGCGAGTCTGTGTAATTGTCCAAGTGGAACGTCTAAAGTAGAAATGAGACTGGATGAAAGGGAAGGGAAGGGAACAGGACAAAGGCGAAGAGACGAGATAGAGAAGTGACGGATAAAATATAGAGACGGGTCAGAGAAGAGTAGAAGAGCCACGGAAGAGAAATTGGACGCACACTCGAATATATTGTGAACCAACATGGTCTCTGCTTCTTTCTTCACCAGAGAAAATCATAGACTCACTAGCGCATCACCACGTCCTCACCAGGGCCACATCAGGTGCTCGTTTTGGCCGCCGTACGTCGAGGCCGTGCAATATTCACTCAAGAATCGGGGCACATGCAATTTTCCACCTAATGCTAGTGCTAAACTCGGTGCCTCCACACAGACGGGCACGGAGATTGAGCGGAATTCATTTCACCGGCTGCCTCGGGTGCTGTGGTCTTTAATTAGGTACACCAAAACTGAAATCACGGTGGTGGTCAGGCAGGGCTGGCGGTGAGATCAGCAGGTATCTGGATTCGCATGGCTCGGTTTAGATGAAAGCATCGCAAAAGCACCATCCACAATTCCCTGGAGTCGCGTGGTGCATGCTTATTGTTTATGAAGAATATGTGCATCAATAGAATCTACAGTGTTGATGAGCAGCCGTTCCAAGTACAGTAAGTGAAGCGTGTGCTCCTGTTTATTTTGTACGCGTGTTTGTGGTATTAGAAGATGATTCTGTGGTAGTGGTGGTGCTGGTGTTGTTGAAGGTGATAAAGGTGGTGTGGTGCGTTGATTTTGTGGATGTCGGACTGATCTGTTTCGTTGTAGATGATTTGGAGTGTCGAAGCGTGGGGAGGACCGAATTTTTCACTGGAACCGCATTTGATGAGCACTAAGCTTTAGGCTTTCTTGACTGGCCACTTGCCTACAAATAATGCAAGCTACACACCTTCGCCCTATTGATATAATTTAACCTAAAGGGGGCTACACGTCAATTGGTTTCTCGTTTGCACGACATAAAATCGGAACGTTCTATCCGTTCGTCTAGCGAATTTTCTCTCGCGTAAATATCTACGCGGAGATATTCCTGAAGGACGGTTCCTGGGCCAGGGCCAGGGACCGAGTTAGTAGCACAGCGAAACTTCGCCAAAGCCAAATAAAAACCCTGGCCGGAATAATTCCAGGGCCAAAAGCTTCCCAGTGAATGTCCCAGGCCCAAATCGGGGTTGTTTACCTTTGAGTTCCACCAATGGGGCTTGTATTAAACTCCAAGTGTAGATTACCGGGCGAAGGAAGAGCCCAATCAGGCAACACAGAAGTCTTCCGTACGGAAATCCACCGATCCACAAGACCGGATCAGTGTTTACTTCATCTCCTCAAAAGGCGGAACCAGACGTGTTGTTTTGATTTTATGGTGTGGATCAGATGAGACGGTTTGGAGAGACGCAGGGAGTTATGATGCCATGATGGCATCGACAAAAGCACATATCGAGGCACGGTGGAACGAGCGAGTGTTGTCACGATAGCATGATGGCGATAGCACGAAGATAACTGGCCAACAATCACAAGCTGGCTCAGTATCGATACATTTCGCTACAGTTATAGAGATCTACTCTAGGAGAATTATGGATCGTATATTACCTGGGTTTCTTCGTGGTGCGAAGTTTTCGCACCACCCTCTAATGAAGATATGCACTAACATTGAGACTGAGGTGCCAAAGGATAGGGGTCCTCAAAAGTAATAGAATGTGGGTTTGGAACACGGACCAGCAGGAAAGGCGTCCAGAATAAGAACCGCATATCCTAATAGAAATGACAGGGGACATCAGAACGTTCAAGGCGAGGAAAAGGGTTCCATAGCATACAGTATGGCCGTGGTGTTGTTCTTTCCCCATAGTGGAAAATGGGTGCGAATTGATGGAAATTTTCTGATCGTACTGATAGTACTGATAGAGCCAATGAGCATAGGAAGACTGTACTCACAATTATCCAGAGACTTGTAGCAATAAGATCTTTCCTTTCTCCTTCCATCGCCTTCTCCAGTCCATTCGCGATATCCTCTACTTCTTCCGCTCCATACCTGTCTATTCTGTTCCTTACTTCTTGTTCTTGCGCATCTTCTTCTCCCTCTCGTACTGGTTCTTTTCTGCACCCTCGACAGTAGAAATAGAATTGACAATATTGGCCATCTTCTTGTGGTAGGCATCGTACATATCCTTCTTCTCCTGGATTCTTTGGCCGGCAACAAACTTGGTCTCTTGCCTGATGTCCTTGAGAGCAGCCTTTCTCTCCTTCTTCAATTGGTTCTTCATCTTGTTCATCTCCTGTCTCTCTCTGTTCACATCGTATGACTTCTTGTCAGGGTTGAAGTTCTCCTCGAATTTAGGTGCAAAAGTGGCAATGGCAAGAGCTCTGTGGTGTTGCAATGCTAGTGGTTTTCTTCCGTTGGAAGCGTTGGTACGGATTTTGACCAACTTGGTCAAAATCTCACCACAGACTCCACTGTCATACTTCACCAAATGCTTGAAAATGGCAATAAATGGATCCACCACTTCTACCAATGCGCTGACCTCTTTCCAGGTTCCTATGATACGGTCCACCAAACCCACAAGCTTGGCAAGGATTTGGTGTCTGAACTCAATGGTTGGTTTTTCAGTCACAAGGTGAGCAAGGCTGATAGGCTCAGAGACCTTCTTGGAAGTGTGAGTTTTGGGGAGATTGAGGTTAGAGTTGATAATAGTCTCGGTGGACAAAAGAACATGAGTGCTGTTGCTGTCAGCAGTACCATTTTGGGCGATTTTGGTAGGTTCTGGAACCAACAACAAGAGTGATCTCTCAATGAAATGAACGATTTCTGGGATGTATCTTTTCGAGAATTTTTGATAATTGAGCAATTGGTCTGCGAGGAAAGTTCCTTGCGCAATTCTTTGGATGGATTCTTTGGGTGTATATGTGAGCATGGAAATGCACTCGTTCATCATAATTAATGATGGGGTAACGATTAAATGATAGTGATCAGAAGTGGAAAAGAGATATCCGACAAGAACAAAAAACACCAAATCTCTCTTGCGTAAAATTCCCTGGTTCTTGAGAACGGCCTCTTGGATTTGGTCAATTTCTTCTCTGATTACCTGTACCAACACTTGGTTGTATGCTTCTGCCAATTTTTTGATGATTTTAATGAGCTCTTCTATTAACAATTTGGATTCATCTTGGCTCTTTTCTAATTCCGTCAAGTGAAGGATATGCTCAAATAAAAGTCCCACAAGAACATTCATTTTTTCCTTGTTTCCAGCAGCAAGATTGGGTCTGTAAGTTTCGATGATTTTCATTATGAATGCAGGCTGCTTTTCCGAGTCGACTGCTTCAAGCGAATTTATCAATTCTGCTTGATTTGATGGCATAATGACTTGGGGCCTCTTGGGAGTAATGGTTCTACCAAAACCTTTTGGTTCTTCATTCTCCTCACTTTCTTCTTCACCCTCTTCACCTTCTTCACCAAATTCTCCATCCACGGAAAACCCTCCATCATGTTCCTCTTCGTCACTTCCTGCCCAAAACTCATCATCCAAATCGTCTCCGGTAGCAGCTCTTTCGGTATCCATACCGTTCATTCTATTCAACCTATCTTGTTCCAATTTCTTTAATTTTTCATCATGCTCATTTTTGATTTCTTCTTCAGTCTTGGTTCTATCGGCTGGAACAGCTCTTCTATCGTAGGTCAACTCTCTGACTTTGGTATCGTATGCCTTATCTTCTTCAGACTTGGTAGAAAATTGGGCAACAGGGGTCTTGATAGCACCCATTTCTTGCATGATATCACCAAAATCCTCATCCAAATCCTCGATGTTGTTTTGAGTCTTTTGGAACTCCTGTTGTCTTTGCTTTTTGTAAAACTTGGATTTCGCAATGATTTCTTTCATGACTTCTGCCTTTGACTTCTTACGTGCTGGACCCTCGTCTTCCATTTGGTCTTCGTCCACGTACCTTGTAGTTGATTCACCCAAGTTATCCTCATCGTCCAAGGTCAATACCTTTCCTGAGTGAGTAAGAGTGAACCCCTCGTCATCATCGTCATCTTGTTCGTCATCACTTCCAAGTGCAAACACATTTCTCTTTTTGGACGAAGCCTGTCTTTCACGAGTGAATCTTTCCAACATCTTCTCCTCGGAACTCAAGTGTTTATTGTTTTCTCCGAATCTTCTATCCTGTAGTCCTCCAGTTTTACCCTTGAGTTTCTTCTCCAAGTCATACTGCATCTTCATGGATCTTTGAGCATTGGAGCGGGTGTTGCTGGCATCATTATGCTGCTTGGAGCCCATTTTGACAAACTGACCACCCTTGATGATGGATACGTCGTGCTTGGTTCTATTTATTTTCTGGTCAAACTGGTTGAATTGTGATCTGAGCTTCCCTATGACTTCTTGTCTGTCATCTCTTCTGGTATCATGAGGAGTCTTGGATTTCTGGTTCTTCTTTTTGGTGTTGGTCTGTCCAATCATTCCCTTATCCTTCAAAGCAGCTTTAAGCTGCTTCAACTGTGAACCGGCCATGGTTTGATGGTGCTATTGGTGAAACCTGTAGGTGATGAATATGAATTTTTCACTATGAGGGCATCGCATCGGAGTGCATGGTGTAGAGAGCGAAGGAACGAAGATGAAGTGCATACAGTACTGAGTAAGATAGTGAGGGTCCATAGTGAAAATAGTAGAATAGTAGAAAGTAGAATAGTAGAATAGTGAAAGAAGCGATGAGTAGTGGAAGATAATGAGATTGTAGCAATAATCCGATGTGTGTAACCAAAGCACATAAAGAGAGTTTCGTATAGTTTGGAAGAGACCGTTCGAATTTATTAGAGTTTAATGAGTTTCGTGAGAATAGCGAGCATAGTGAGAATAGTGAGAGTCTAACCACAGTTTAGTAAAAGTTGAAGCCCTTGTGGGTGCACCGATAGGACCAAAGTTGAAGTCAAGGCACTCGTATAAGAGATTGATATTCTCCTTCATACGCTTACTCTAATGTGTATTCAATAATGCTTGATAAAAAATGATATCTAATAATTAAATCTACCGGCTCAAATCCTGTTTGTAAAATTGATTCAACATCCCCAATACCCCAGATTTCTTGTCCTTACTAGTGTCGGCCTGTTCCAGATCCTCAAACTTATAATTGATGTGGTAAGTGGACTCTGTCAAGCTCTTACTGAGAAGTTGGTTATCATTAGAGGTGCCTTGGTACAATAATGACGGGGATGGATCATTCGTAGATTGCGCAATAGGAGGACGACTCCCGGCCGTTCCCCTATTGACTTGTGTCAAAGTGTTTGTGTTCTTTGGTTTGATCCTATCTTCAGTGCTTGGTGGCCTGTTACTGTTCCCACCGTAACTCTCGAGGAAATACATGTATGATTTGATCATTTTCTCATCTTGATAGTAATTGTTGTCAACACCAGTGTCGCTTTCATTACTATCTGATTCGAATACGTTTCCATCCGAGAGTTCATTGTCACTAGTTTTTGCCTTGCTCTTGCGCTTACTTTTGATCTTGTCAAGTTCAATGTCTGCGTTCGTCAGTTGCTTGTCAAATGTAGTTGAATGTGAAGGCTTTTTCTTTCCTTTTCTTTGCTTCTTCTTGTTTAAATCATGCATCATATTCTTATCCTTTTCCTCGAAATTGAACATGGCAAAGTAACACACATAACCCAACCCATCGACATGAATGGAATAGTCTCTAAAAAAATCGACGATAGAACCAGAATTATTCAGAACTTTGAACCAAAGAATAAATGGTGTGAGAATCAAACTCATGATTTCATTAACGATGATCACAATTTTCAAACTATAAAGCTCACAGAACTCATTCTTGACTCCAATTGTGTGAAGTCTACCGTTCCAAGAGCTTGGTAGATAATGCGTGAATTGTGACACATACCTCAAACTTGCCTCTGGATCGTAAACAAAAGATGAATTGTTTGTATTAGCATTTTCTGATGTCATGGCAGAAGCAGTTGGTGAATCGAGACTGGTGGAGGTAATTGCCCAAAGAGTTCCAAAAAAACTGATGTAGAACAAACTCGATTTTCCTTCTGTAATTTCGAAAGACCAAAAGCTATGCTGTTCATCCTCAAACCAGAGTCCCATGATGACTAGAATTGCCATGATGGATCCCAGAATAAAATTCACCAAAATCATCAATTTTTCAACAATGAAACCTTTAGGAAACTGATTGATATACGTGTTTGCAGGTCCAATTGACAAATGTAATCTCTTGATAAAAAAGTGTGGTAACTCGTTGAATTCTCTCAATTTCCAATGTGCAAATGGTGTGTACTGTCTCAAACCTACCAATGATGACGGGTTTGATTTGTACTCATTAAAGTAGCGAAAGAAGTAAAGCAAAACGAAGTAAATCACAATAAAGGGACTCAATATAAGATTAATAATTGCTGCCATTTTGAATCTTGAATTCAATTCTCTTGCCAATTGGTTTCTGTTGTGTTCCTTGAGAATATTGGAATTTACCTGGCCATGTTGATTGAAAATGAAGTTGTTTATGCAAAGTTTCAAATTCCATTCAAGTGTTTTTGTCAACACCGACTTGCTATCGACTAAATGCATCGATTTGAACGGAATCGAGAGGGACAAATCCAAAACTTCTTTATTGATTAAAGCAATGAAATAGTTCTCTTTTCGCATGATACGATTGGCAATATCGTGGGCATTCAATCTGACTTTTGATCTCAAATCGCTGCGATAATGCTGGTCTGTGGATGTTGGTTCATTTGTAGAAGTAAGACTATTGTAATCTTTTAATAACATTAATCTTTCCACGATTGTCTTCCATGATATTGTCATTAATTCATTATCATTGGCAATTCCAATGAGATGGACGTAAAAATTTCTAATTTCACGTAATTTATAGTTGAAATCAAAGTAAAGTTGAATCAAGCGCAATACAATGTATCCGAAGAATCCCAAAAGTAATAATTTCACGGAAAACGGAACCTCTTCTGACAAGAAATTGGGAATAATCAAATCACTAAGTGTAATCAGGGTCCTGGACTTGTAATTTTCATAGAAGTAGTCGTAATTGATCCCCCATTTAAGAAATATTGAGAAGGACAAGATGAACACTAGAATGATAAGATCCACAAGTCTCGAGAGAACTATATTGAGAAGTCCCTTTCCACGATAGTAATAGTATGCATCACTGAGGAATTCGTCCATATTTATAATATTAGCCCAAAGATAGAGGGCACGCTCCTTAGGAGGGATTATGAATCTACCCAGAGTCCGTTTCCGCTGGAAGAGTGGGTCATTTGTGGAGGCAACGGGTTCAATTGGAGGTTTTCTAAACGACGACGCCAGTGATTCTTCCATGGGTTCATTGTATAAGGGTAAAGGAGGATTCGTTTGCTTGTTCCGACCCAGGAAGTAATTTCTAGGGTTTGGGATATTGAACTTCAATTTGCGAGTTTTGGGGACCGCTTTGGTCAAACTTGTTAACATATCGTCTTCCTCGCTAGCATCCTGGCCATCCTGGTACGCCGTTTTATTGGTGCTCCAGTCAATATTGCCCTTGGCCAGTTCCAATTGAGAATCAGGGACTCTTTTCCTACGAGGTGTCACACCTCTGGAGGGCTCACTAGGGGCAAGAACAGGTGACTCCGACTCGGAAGGAGACAGCGACAAGTCCAGATCTGACTCGGAGTCCAAGAGAGTATTGTTCTTGCTGTTCTTAGGGGCCGAACTGAGGAGCATGCTTTCATTTTGGGGTTGATGCATGGAAGATTCGAAAGCAGAGGCGCCTTCATGGCCACTGACATTAGACTCCAAGTCGGGATCGTAGAATTGATAATTGTCATTTAATTGGTTGTAGACGGAGTGGAGTCCGAACACACGTGATAGAAACGTGTCGTTGTTCTGGGACGACGAAGGGTCGGGAGGACTGTAACCAGACATTGGTAGGGCCTTTAGGTTAAAGAAGCAAATGTATAGATAACGTCACATGATCGGGATGGATCACGTGATGAATATGTAGCACTTATTGTTAGAACAGCAGGATGCGCAGAGACCGTTGGTGTAATTGTTGGAAACGGCGTAGTGACCGTGGTGGCCACTGCTTAAGGGTTTTAGGAGATGGTTTGGATTCTTTAAGCGTGGGACCCGGGACCCCTGGAGGATGAAGGCGCCAAAGTTGTTGGATCACGTGACCCACTAGTCACGTGACATCCAACTCCACCAGCCAGCGCCACCGGGGTCTGGGATTCTATGTATTGCAACTGGGAGGAAGAGAGGGGATGTGCGGGGAGTGACAGTGGAGGTAGAAAGAGGCCAGGCGAGAGGTTCTGGCGTGCACACGTGATGACGGTACCTCTGCAACCCCGGGGTGCTACTGCGAGACCAGAAGTTTCTGGGTCGGTGCGGCTCGCTACATCACAACGGTGTTTAGCGAGGAGCATCGAAGCAACCACGGCCACGACCAAAGTAGAGAAAAGGAAGAGCAAGCAGGAAGGAAAGGAAGAGAAAGGAAGAGAAAGGAGGGGCGAGGTTGGAAGAGTGAATGAGTGAAGGAGTAGAGCGGTCAGGGAGAAAGAAGTGAGAAGCAGATTGGTGAGTACATAGGAAGAAGGTCTCTTTAGTGAGGTTTATTTTTGTGAGAGTCATATTTAGGGAGAATTATGTTTAGCGAGAATTATTTTCAGTGAGAGTTATACAGTGTAGGAATTGAAAAAGTACTGAGGATTGTTCAACTTGGTGGTGACTAACTTCCAAAGCAAGAATAAACTAATTTGGAAGTGAATCGTGTATTAATAGTAGTCAAATAAGGAAGGAAGGAGTCCAGCAGTAGCTCAATTGATATCCACTAGCTTGTGGTTATTATGGGGTGAGATGGAGTCATGAGGGGACTGAACCTGAACATGGAATAGACTCAAAAGGGACCATGTTCCGCTGGGAGGGGAAGAACCAGTGACGTTTTGGTGAAGGTGGTTCAGGTTTCATTCAAAAGATATAATCAATTGGTACTTTTCCATGTTTTTCAGTGGTATCTTTTGGTGCTTTCGTTGTGGATAGTGCCGTAGTTTGGTGATGGTGCAGTGCGGAACAGCATAAAGTTCTGTGTGAGCACTTTGCCTATGAAGTTGAGAGTGTACAGAGAGAGAAACTAAAGGCCTAAGGCAAAGTGGGCTTCGCTATAGCAAGAAAGTTTGGTGGCTTAGCGATTGGGTAATTTAGAGGGTTTGGAGATTTAGTGTGATTTTAGCGATGGGCGATTTAAAGTTATTTAAAACTGGATTAAAGGGTCCATGTTTACGAGAATAGATAACGCATGTGATGGCTGCGAATCAAGATTGCGACGATGGGAAAGAAGAGGAAAGGAGGAAAGGAAACATGAGGAAAAGGAGAAAAGGAGAAAAGGAAGAAGAGCAAGCAAGGAAGCCATTTTGACTGGGAAAGAGTGAAAGTTGAGTGTGGAGAAGGTGTGGATGGAAGACAGGGTGTGATACTGAATGCAACGGAGAGATTAACAATCGAAGAAGGGAGGAAGACGAAAAAAGGAAAGAAAAACGGGAAAGAAAAACAGAAAGGAAGAAAAGGTAGGAAAAAAAACCGTAAGATACAGAAGTATGGGAAGGAAAGGAGAAAATTATGAAGAGAAGAGAAATCGGGAGACAGAGAGGAGAAAATATGGAGAGTCGAAAAGTATAAGCAAGAACAAGAGTTGTGAAAACGAGAACAAATTTGAAGAAGCTATCAAAAGAAGAAAGAAGGCGGACGTCAATTTCGGTTGAAGCAATTGTACCAAAACATGGCTTTGTTGTGAATTGACCTGGTAATTGAACGCATGGAATCCTCAGGTGGTCCTGATCGATCAGTCGACTTGATAAATATAAAAATAGCAAGAGATTGAAGTTGAAGTTGAATTTGCTTCCACTTTATCTTGAGGGAGCAAACGTCTGCAAATTCTTCAATAAGAGATAAAGGCTGAATCGTGGGCAAGCTTTGATGATGAAGAGCGTGTAGAGGGAAAATCTAACGTGTTGTAGCCTTGTAGTTTTGAGGAACTCAGTAGGTGTAGTAATATTCGATATTAAATAACAGCTGATCTGACCCCCTGTGGTCTGGAATTGGGCCTGAAGTTCATATTTGGGGTATTGGGGCTTTTTAACGTGTAATTTGGGCTCAAGTGTAAGAATAAGGCCTGGTAAGACAAGTGAAGAGCGAAAAACAAAAAGAAACAAGAGAAGACAATAGAAAATAGAGAATAGAATACTTGAGGATTAGAATAAGGAGAAGACATGGGAAGAAAAGGAAACCCCAAAAGACAAAAAATTAGGGTGTAGATGGAGACAAAGAGGGTTGAGAATCTAGACGAAGTTGATGGTTCTAATAGTTGGAAATAATTCAGGTAACAAAAGAATATGCAGAGACTCTTGAGTTATTGAATAATTCAGAAGTGCAGTGTTCTAGTTTTTGACCAGAAGAATTACACCAGTCTAGAAGGGATTACAGACATTCGATGTTTGAGTGGAGTGTATCTTTTATGAAGCCAGGTTAAGGAGTGCAAGAAACGGATTTCAGCGAGTTCGGCCTATTGGCCATGAGCGACTGAAGAAGCAGAATTTGAAGAACAATAGTGGTTTGTAAAGTTGGCTGGGAAAGGGGTGAGAAACGATTAATTTGCGATTATTGTTTAATTGTTTAAATATGTTAGATTGTTTAATTGCTACATTAATAATTCTAGTCAAAGGAAGAATAGAGGAAGTTTCAAGTCCCTATTATTTGAGGACATGGCACAGGTGACAGAGAATAAATGCTTGTTTCTCAGATGATAGCATTACTAATCTGAGTGACTTGAGAACGACTGCCTATTTACTGAGGAATGAACTGGATTAGTGACGAATTTACCCACTGGATATTCTACCAAACCTCGAAAAACCGCTCTGATTACCGATACATCTGGTAGGATTACTGCCCGACACGATGATGAGAAATTGAATTATAGGTAAATTGCCAGGTTCGCTTATTTCTCATTCAATGATCTACTGAGCACTTATATATTTACCAATTAACCAATTGACTAATTTACCCATCCACCCCTCTACTGATCTACCGATTCCCGGTCCATCCTGCCCTGTTTCCCCCGTCAATCACAACCTCATTGGCCAAATCGTACAGAGTAAATAACCAACGAGTTTTGATCTCTTCCAAAGGCTCATCGCTGGAGCAGCAGGGCCCAAACTCCGGCTGAAATTGGATATCCGCATCTCTCATCACCTGGTGGCCACGGAAGAAAGAAAGCAAGACTTAACGTCCCTACTCTACACCACCACCGTAGTATGAAGGTCTCTACAACAGCACCATAGCACCCAATAGTTCGTTCTATAGAACCCAATAACACGTTCTATAGTACCCAATAATACGTTCTATAGTACCCAATAATACCTCCTAAAGAATCATCCACACTTCCTGTGAGCGCACTATAATATTCCCCCAAATATTTAGTGCAATAATTCCAGAGTGCGAGTTGATTTTCCGAGAACCCCCACAAATGTTTGAAATGACCCAAAACACCCTCCCAATCCAGACCCATTCCATCCCGTTTCGACGGCGCCTGCGCCCCTCCAGCCGTGTCCACCGGCGCTACCGTCCGCTGCCCCAATTCTCGAGTCTCAAATGCAAATGCAAATGCAAATGCAAATGCAAATGCAAAGTCCAAATCGGCCCAATCGCGATGACCCATTACCAACCAAGGGTTCGCCAAGTGGACCTAGTTAGGGTTGTTTTCCACCAGCCGCAACTCCTAACCCCCTCGCCCTTCTCAGCCAATCAGAAGGCGCCTCCCCCACCCAACTCCCCCTCTGCTCGCCAGTCCACCTCACCCCACTTTAAGGTTTTCCCCCTCCCTGCAGAACCGCCCCACCCATCAGCGACGCCCAAGCAATACACCCCCGGTGGTTCTACCCCACCTTTGTAGTCACTATTAAAAATGCGGGGCGATTGTTTCACAAAGGCGTCCCCTCCTTCCCACGGTTATATAGACTGGAGGGTTCGCTATGTGGGGATCTCAGTATTGACGATACTTTGTTCTGCGTTGTGAACTCACAACTGAGAACCTGAAACAACCACTTCAACACAGAACGTGCCAGAATCGAACAGGATTCGAATAGTACTGAGCAGAAAGGAACAGAGCAGAATAGTACAGAACAAAATAGACCAGACCCCCCCAAGAACGGAACTGATAGCACTGTTTCTCTCCCTCGAATCGCACCCCAACAAACAGATCCACTCCAGAGACTTCGCCTACAGACACAACGAACCCACAGGCACCTCCACGGTCTGCTCCCCTTTCCAGCCATCACAGTATCACGAGCTCTCCAACCCCCTCGGTTCCCACCACCTCGACCACCCTGGACCACATCCCCTGAGACCTCCTCAAAAGTTCCCGCAGCCCGAGAACTACGCCAGAACGTCCATCCCGAGTCACCAGTCCCTCCCAGGCAAACAATCATCGCCACACCCGAGTGAGGTACACCCCAAGCCTCAACGCCTCAACGCTCAAAAGTCTTGACACTCATCACCAGTGACTCTGCTGCCACGAGTTTTGCGAGCGACATCCACAACAGACTTCTTCCCTATACGGAATCATTCAAAGCATAAATTGACATATCTTGAGCTCTACGTCTCCAGATATCGATAAACTTGGTCGAAACTTCGAATCTGTATTGTTTTCTTGCTTCAGAAGCAGCATAACAGTTCAGAATCGATTCCTCTAGGTTGTCCCACTTTTCAACCCTGTCTTACTACAATCATATTCCCATAGCCAACACCAATCGCTTCAGCTACGGTTATCAAATACCAGGAACTGCTCCAACGCAACAATCACCTCACTTATATTCAACGAGTACCATAGCCAACGTTTTTGAAACCACCGTTCCACTTCAGTCATTTCATATGAGCACGTCACCCACTTCAGATTCTAGCGCAAATATGTCTGAACTACCATTCATTGACAAGCCTAATTACGGATCCAAAACCGCCTCAGGAAACCCAAGAATATACAACTGCAAGCAGTGCAATCGAGCATTTACAAGAGAAGAACATCTCACAAGACACACACTAAGCACGCACAACAAGCTCAAGCCATTCACCTGCGGAATATGTCTGCGTCCATTCTCTCGTCGTGATTTACTTCTCAGGCATGCCAAGAACCTTCATCAAGGTTCTGAATTGGCCGTGAGCAGGATAAGGAAACTGTACAGGCGAAATGATTCGGCACATCATTCAGACGAGTACCCCGAAGTTCATGACCCTTCGTTGCAATACTCCAAATCGAGTGACACTCGTAACTCATCAATCTCCTCCACATCTTCAACTTCGTCTTCTGGAAGGCGGAGTATTGATGGAACAGAAATCATCAATCACCAGGCATCGATGCCACCTTTGAATATGATTACACCAGATTTCGTACCCGAGGCCGCAGGCTCGGCCTTGCACGAGCCCCCTCTGGCTTATAACCACGGGGGTATCCAAAATACTCAAAACTATGAGGATCCTCAGAAGAAGCGCATGAAAATGTCTGTTAATATGTTGGTCAGCTGAAGATTTTCGAGATCACTATCGGCAGTCACCGATCCCAATGTACCAAATAAAACCAACTATCACTTGTATTTAAAAGAACAATAAGTGTGATTTCAGTTCTAGGCTTATTACTTCGAGATTATAGTGCAACAAAGCTGAAAGGTAATTCGATGAACAGATCATGAAAGTGATTGAAAATTTGATGATAATTGACGATTAATTTGATAATAAAAATTTGATGATATAAAATGATGTAATGTAAGTTAATGATGAAATCGAAGTTTCTATAAAGGGGCGAACAATGTAACTTTCTGCGGGATTGAAGTTTATGGCTGCAGGTGACGGGAAGTTTCTGGTGTTTAATTTCCAGTGAATCTAGGAAACTAATAACACTTCAGATTTTGATTATTGATCGAAGTGTAATCAAGACGAGATTCCTAATTCGTGATTACAGAATCCATTTTTCAGTGACTACCAGGTATAACGTGTCTTTATGATATGAAGTACGTCGGCAATTCGCAGAACCGTTGAGATTTAGAACTCCAAGCATAAAAACTCAAAGGGGCAGTTGAAATAGAGACTAGAAACTCCAAATCAGATACTACAAACCAGAAACCTTTATTGATTTCTTTCGATATATTTGAAAATTCATACCAAGTATTCGTTCTATAAAAAGTTTTGGTCCTTGAAAAAGCACTCATTTACCCATGCTACTGTACAGAGTGTCAACTTTTGAGGTACCACATAAAACCATAAGGGGCCACCGGAACGACTTCTGCTAAGGGGTTTATCCATGCATTGTAGTGAAATCAGCTAAATCAACATTTATAATGTGCTCTTATGTAAATCACATGACCAGGCACATGACTACAACCACATGACATTGATCACGCGTCCCATCATCAACTCTACCCTACCATAAGATGGCAGACCAACCAAAGTTCGTCTATCACATTCCATATGTGCCAGAGGACCCAGATTCTCACGTGAACCCACTTCACGGGAGCTGGCATGTTGTTATGACCGGAAGAGGAAAACATTTTTACTTCAATAGCGAGTCAAAAGTCTCTCATTGGCAATTACATGATATCAAGAACTTGTACCATTTTAGAGAATCAGAGTGGAACAGGTTCTTAGAATGCATAGAGTATGAAGAAATTGCTTTATTGGCTGCAAAAGTGCACGGATTGAAGGGCTTGGGACCCATAGATAATAATTCTAGACAAGAAGAATATAAATCTAGCGAAGTACAGAATGCAGAAAGAATAGAAGATACGCGCTCAATTGGTGATAAAGACTATCATGAAGAAGAAGATATAGATTCCATGGAAACAAAAAAACCAGAAAATGAACCGATCGAAGAAGACAGTGGATCAGAGGACGAAGATGCAAGAAATGCTTTCTTAAGTAATTTGCTCAAAGAAGAGGGCTTTATCAATAATGAAGTCGCAGAAACGACCCAACATACAAAAGCTGAAGACAAAGAAACAAAATCGACTCCAATACCATCAACAGTGAACCCATTTTTGGGGTATTCATCTAGTGAAGACGAATCAGAAGATGTAAGTGATCAAGAAACTGAAGCTCCAGAGAGCCAAACTTCACAACAAGAACTTTCAAAAGGTGGAAATGAAGGGCATAGAATACGTGACAGAGCTACAACTCAGAATATTGACCAGAATGATGATAACGAAGGTGATGAACGTTATTATAAGAGTGGAGGTGGTAAAAAGAACAAGGACATCGAGGTAGTTGATCATGCAGAAGATTCAGAAGAAGACCTCAATGCTGGTTTGGATCTCTCGGTATCAGACGAAGAGTGCCAAACTTTAGGGTCGAAAGACTCCTTCATGGAGCTTTTGGAGATATTGAAGGAGAAGATATCCATATATGAAACATGGCCCATGATCGAAGAAGAAAATATCACTGAATTGGCTACATACTCCCAATTTTATTCCATTGCCACTATAGAAGAAAGAGAGGAGATATTTAACGAATGGGCCCAAAACCAAATCTCAAAGGAGGATGCCAAAGATCAACCAACCCTTCAAGATTCTCCGAACGAATCACACCCTGGGAAATACCCCACCGCTATAATTGAATTCTTTCACTATCTACAGGATCATAAGGCCACGGTAAAGAAATTATACTATCCGGAATTCTTGAATCAGCACCATCGCCAATTATTGGAATTTGATCTTTCCAGCAAACAGAAGGAAAATGGGTACCGGGAATTTCGAGTGATGATAACCGATTTCTCCCAGTACGAGCGAAAAGCAAAAAAACAAGCCGATTACGATCCGACCCAGAACTTGAAAGTCAAGCACCTTTCTGATTTTCTAGCAAAATATCAAGGGTTAAAATCAGCTGATTTGCACTCCAAATGGAGTCTATACGTGCCGGAATCTACTGCAGATAATGCGTTTAATCTATGGACTAATTTACTAAACGAGATGAATATTCCAGAGGACTTGGCAGAAAACTGCACCAACTTTATTGTTGGAGACGATAAGCGATTACAATGTTACCAAGCATGGTTAGGTTCGCGGGCCAGTTAGTCTAGACTGTGTGGAAGGCGGATGTGTGGAAAGTGTGAAAAATGAGGATAGACTATTCGATGTTAATAATTATAAAAACATGTCAAACATGGACGCTATGGAAAGATAATCTGATTATTTTAGACTTGTGACTGATATTAGTGCCAACATAAGATATGAGGAATCGATTTTTGAACATAGATATTCCGTTTTCTTCTTCCGATAAGAACTATTTGTGAGTCACTTTATTCAAAGGAACCGAATGATTCTTAAAAAAAAAGTACCACATGATTCACATACTTCAGGATTGACATGATTTCCAGATACACAGGATGTACGTAAGTTACAGGATCAATATGAACCATAGGATTCACTATTATATTTTGGAGTGGAACCTGGCTCGACATACCAATTGAAAACGCGACATTCATACCTAGAACTTTTTTGGATTGTATTTTCTGGATCAAATGCGCTCATGAAGCTACAGGCATTGCTGCACTAGCTCTTGTGGTTCTGGTTTCAGGCACAGGTGTGGACTGGGGCTGGTGGGAAGGAAAGAGATGAGTCCACAAAAATGGAATCCAAGGTTTAGAGCTAAAGCTCCAAAGGTGTAGAGATTGCAGAGAAACTCGAAAAAATTCAGAGAATAGTCAAGAGATTCCGAGGGATTTTGGAGATCTTCGGTAGCATAAAATAAGCCACAGCCTGATCATGGGTGCTATTCTGCTGGAGAGGAAGTTGACAGGGTGAGAACAAAGGTGACATAGAGAGTTCGTAAGGAGCACAAGAGTCATACAAACGTGGATTCAGAGCTCAGATATTGGTGGTTTCATCCAAAAAGATGTCCAATTCATAGTTACGCATTGTGGACTGGGATCCGCTGGACGCTAACTCGTGTTAACAAATCTTGTTCAAGGTATGGCCCTTAAGGCAACTTCGGCTAGATCTGGTGTAACCAGTTAGTTCGGTCTACTGGGTTAGTCTGAATTCGGCTGAAGCCACGCGAATCAGCCAAATTCTTATTATCTCGGTATAAGCATTTTTTGTGCTTAAAGTGACCCACTTTTGAGAATGTGCCTGGATTACATGGATAATCTGCTATTTGGTTGTCTACGTCTGTGTGGTTATGTCTGCATATGTCAATATTAACATGCAAGACCTCAATACTACGGACACTATAGAATTGGGACGATACGTCGAGACTTGGGTATTTTTCTCTTAGATATCCCTGAATTCCGGAAGAACTGCTCACTTCACCACACGGACCATGCTTATGGCATTGGTTGCTGTTGAACACCGATTCAACGCAGATCCAATCTGGCCTACGATTCACTAAACTCTAATACAGACACAGACTTGGGCTCAAACCACCCGAACCATGCATGTGGCATGCGTGCCATATTATATGCGAAAAGGTGCCCTTGTGGCCCAGTGTGGTATGGAAGATAATTGGCCATAATTAGTGGACTAGATTGGATCCCCTTTTCGATGTATATTCGTGAACCTTGAATGTCGATGGAATGGCACATTTCAACAATAGAGTCGTCAACAGGGGAAGACGTTGCGAGCGCATGTGGTGGGAGATGCACGAAAAGGCACCAGTCGGACTTCACTCGATATTATGTGGTTAATCGGAAATACATGAGAAAATTCTTCGGTGTCAAAAGTGATTTGACAAGTAACGAATAACAATAGCGAAGCGCGGAAATGTGAGATCTGTGCTCCAAGTTGGTGCTAAATTTGTTGACGAACGAGGAATGGGTTATGTTCGTGCTATTGACATGACCGGAGTTGGGAGAAGACAATAAGACTGTCATGAGAGACAAGAAGGGTAGAGATCTAGTTTATAGCCTGAGCTTAGCGAGAAGTTCACTAGACAGTAGCATCGGAGATATTAATATATTGGGAAACAAAGGAAAAGTGGAGTAAAGAGGTAAGAAGGAAGTAGAGAAGTAGAGAAGTAGAGGAGTAGAGGAGTAGAGAAGCGAAGTAATGGAAAGCAAAAAGGCAGAAAGGTAATAAAGCATAGTGCAATCACAGATGAGAGTAGCGAATAATACGAAGCACAGTGGAAGTTGAATAAGAGTCTTGGTAGAAATACTAACAAAGTACTCTCCAGAAGAAAGTCGTTCGTGTGGAATTCAATTTTCAGTTGAGGTCATCTAGTAGCAGATCGATGTCGTTGATTTTTCACCATTTCACTCTCCATACTCCATGTCAAGTTTTGCTGACCTTGTTCTTCTAACCATGGTCTTGTATCACTGCCGCTACGTCATTTGCCTTATTGCTTTTTCTGCTTCTGCTTCTCCTTCTTCGTCTTACCTTTTCTTTTTCCTTTGCTCATCTCATCAGGTCTTCGACTTCATTTTCACCAACCTTCTCCGAAGTATCACCACAGCAAACCTGGCACAGAACGCACGTAATAAGCCGTTTCAAGTAACTATTCCGCCCCAACATGCTTCGTCTTCTTCGTCTCCTAGATCCTTTCTTCGTCTACTTCTTCTTCACCATAATATTCAAGCTGCCCTCAGTGGATAATATAATATTAATCCGTGGCTTGCGTGAGAGGAGGGTAGTTCTTGTGGTTACCATGGGTGTCTTGTTTGATAGCGAAGCTATTTTCGAGGTGTGGGCACCAATTTTGTGTTGGGCCATTCGTTTGGAGGTATTTGAGGCACTGGGACCTTGGGACTCTGGGGTTTAGAGATCTAAAACAGAGAGGGGAACTCATGGCTCGTGGCTGTGGTTCGTAGTTCTGTTCGAGGTTCGTGATTCGTAGTTTGTGGTTCGGAGTTTAGATCACTTGGGCCACTTGGGGTTGCAGTTTGTGGTGTTTGTTACCGAGCGACATCCACTCCAGGTGCTGAAATTATATCACCAATACAAAGAGCCTCAATCATACAGATATGTAACGATTGGTGGCTATTGAGGTGTGTATTGTGTATCAGTAGAGGCTGCATGTATTATTGTTTAAGGTATTGTGTGGGAGTTATCAGGAAATAATCTAGCAGTAATCTGCGTATATATTCCCAGTGAATTATCAGGTTATTATCTATGCATCTAACCATAGGTACCCCTAGTTCCAGTTGTTGGAGAACAGTAAAAGGGCAAGAACTTAGCTGCTTATGGGAATCTATTGTGTTTGATGGGTAAAGATGGGTGCATGCCAGTGCATGCCAGTGCATGCCGGTGCATGCTTGTGCATGTTGATTTATTATCGAGGGTGAGCGCATGTTGAGCTTTGAGACAGATGCGTCAATACATGCAACTGTAGAACAATACATGCAGAATCGCGATTGTGTTTTTATACCTGCACTGGCGAGTTGAGGTACGACCACGTCAGAAATGGGCCACATGAGGGGCAGGATGAAGGAGTTCCAATGGCAGCGCAGCTTGCAGTGGAGGAGCGCAACAGTGGAGGCGACATCGCCCTTCAAGGAGCAGATGCAGATGCGATTCCCTACGCCAGCAGACGTAGATGCACATTGAGATGGAGACGCAGATGGTCTCAAGATGTATCTGCGCATGCAGATGTCATACCTTTTGAGCTTGGTGCGTGGGGGCTTAAGCTCATAGGAACGGGCTTAGGCTCAGAACTTTGGGGCAGTTGAGACATCGGAGTTGGTTGTTCAGAAGCATTCAACAAGTAAAGAACCAGACAATCCTAACACTGGACAATTGGAGATCATGAATGCTTCCACGCAATTGAATGCCTCAACAATCGGACAAGTCCGGTCACAGTTGATGTCAAGGGTTGTGAGCATGTTCTAGAATTGTTTTTTTAAGCTTTATTTGCAAGTCAAAAAGATTTGCGATCAGGGATATATCGGTAGGGTTTGACTTGATTGTTGAGCTCCCAGAGGGGATTATCGGACATGAAACAGGAGCAAACCCGCTTAGGCTTGTGATCAACGATCTCGGAAAGGAAGGTCGAGCAAGTACAATCGGTGAAAAATAGTTCTAGGACCTCGATATTATTAATTGGTACTTGAGTGTAAGCAGCCTTCTATTATGAAAATTCCATATTTCCAAGACATCTTTGAACTTGGCACCAAAAGCGTCTTTGGGCAATGATAGGGGTTTGCTTGATTTTACTAATTGCCATACAAAAGTCTTCTAAGCATCATAAATCGATTCGCCAAAGCTGTACTCTCGTATCTATCATAACCCGTATTGTTGTATGAGTGCTGAGCGAACTATTAATTCACCCCGCTGCTAAATAATTTTGAGAGTCGATGCTATCATGCTTGCACTCACTCACAGAGTGGTTTCCATAATAATTATACACTAATAATTATACACTGATATTGATAATTATACTATGAGAATTCTAGTGTGAATATTCTGCTGTGATAATTCTACTCTGGTAGGTCTACGTTATTGCAGTAAAATACTTCTACGTGCTAACTCCACTTGATAATTCTTCTCTAACACTTCTGTTATAACATTTCTAACTTCATGAGTCCACTGCAAATATTCCAATGCAACACTCTGCAACACCTCACTATCGATATTTTCACTCTATCAAGTGTCACTCCGTAAAATCCACTCTACTCAAGCCCACGCCGTAATTTCTACTCAATTCAATTCCACTCCGTAACTTCTACTTGATCTAAACCCACCCCTATACTCAAGTCCATCCAAATCCACTCGTAATCTCAAGTCCGTCCAGTGTCCCCTATATCTACCTCATCGTCACCATTACTAATCACTGTTTCGATAACAGCTGGCTCTTAGTAAAATCCAATATTCCGCTACCAGTACTCCCATGCTTTCTTTGATCTGTTGAAAATGCAACAACGACGTAAACTGTCCCCAGCATGAGTTGTGGCTTGTTTATGGATTTCAGTTACTTACGAGACGTCAACCATCAATAGCACGTTTCGATAAAATAAATCAACCGTACTTGAAACCCGGTCAATTATGCCTTCCACACGCAACAGTCAAATCCCGATCCTCCGCCTCATCCCGACCTCATCAGTACCTTACCCCATACCTAAGCTGTGGCCCGTTCTGGAACCTATTCTGAAACTTATTCTGGAACTCATTTTCGTACCTAATCTCGTTCTCACCGTGGCCTCTTCCTTCACTACATTCTCTTTCTGATAACGCTGTGCTTGGGGCTCGTGACATGTTTCTGGTTGCGATATCTGTAGGGCTCCGACCTGGTGCTGTAATACATACGACCACTCATGCACCTCTAAGTTTTTTAGTTAGCACTTGCATCTGCCCAAGGACTACATGAAAAATCCACCATCGTATATGCTGGGTGGTGATATTTTTCATAGTGCTCAGATGAAATATGCGTGGAGGAGGGTGGGGGATCTTGGGTCGTATCTTCAATACCTGGCCCTACTGGGTTCTTTCTCTGACCCTTCTCCAAACCTCGATATTTTGTAGCGGTAACACAATAGAAACTACGAGGGGATCATCTCCGTTGCAGCAGATAAGGACAGAAACGGACAGAACCCGTCTGTGAAGTCCGCTCCACACTGCCCGTGCAAATTCCCTTCTGTAGCACGTCAAACAAGCGGCACAAGCGGCACAACCGCCCAAGTGGAAGCTCAGGGTGTTTCGGGGGTATGAGCGGTGCCGCTGGCGGAGCTGAAGCCGCTTTGGGGGCCGTTTCACGGAGTTGGAGTTGTTGGAGATGGTGGAAAACTGAGTGCCCGAGTTCCGGTCGCAGCACCACGGGTTTTGGATCGTTTTGGACGGCTTGCACAGGCTAGCTACGGCTAGGACCCGGCTAAGTGCCGGCTAGAACCCGAGGGCACCCGGCACGTTCCGGTGGGCACACGCTGCTGCTTGATAATCGGCTTAGATTCGTTTGGTTAGCAGAACCTATTGTGTAGTTAGCCTAACATTGGGGGACGTGAGGGGGCCGGAATGTGAGCGAAGGTAGCGCGGGTGAGTTCCGGGGGAGTGCAGGTTGAGTGCAGGTTGGAGGAGATTGCAGTTACAGTCAAGGTGCAGAAGGTGCACCAGGTGCGTGGGGTTGCAGTACAGAGGAGTTGCAGTGGGGTTGCAGTGGAGGTACAGTCATATCAAGCTGCAAATACAGTGCAGGTACATTCACTTTGAATGTACAGCTACAGTGAAGGTACAGCTACAGTGAAGGTACAGTCACAGTGATGGCCAATTAAGCTGCAGTAGAGTTGCAGTAGTTGCAGTAGTTGCAGTAGTTGTAGTAGAGTTGCAGTTACTGCGATGCTGCACTGTATCAAGCTGCAATCCAGGACAGTTGCAGCGGAGATGCAGTTACCGAGAGTTGGGGATATTTATAGCAAAGGCATAGTGAACTTACAGCTACAGTTGTATTGATGCTTGAATAGTTCTCAGATACTTTCACAGGTCTCAGATAGTTTCATATTTCTCAGATACTATCACAGTTGAACACCCAATCACAGTTGAACACCAATCTCAGTTCCTGTGTCTCTACATTCACGTCTAAGCGTTTCTCTACTCAAGGCTGATCCTAGAGAGATAGCTACGTCGATTCCAGTGAAGCGATCCATGATCAAATCAAATGAAGCGAGTTTCAAGGTCCCATGAAGATTTGACTGGTGGAATGGAAATACAAGCTCATCCTAAGTGCTCAGTGTATGGTTTTAATTGCAGAGAAGTAGTGGGGTGTGATCCTCTATACTTGCGATATTTGAACTGTGGATCTCAACACTTGTAACCTGGGTAAAATTAAGTGGCATTTGATCAAAGAGACAGTTACATTACGTGCCTTTTGATCAAATAGAGAGTTTAAGTATGTTTTGATGAAGACATAGTTTGATGTTGATACAGTTATCTTTGTAACTTCAACACTGTGATTCTAATGGTATCCTCAGAAAACTGGAATTGTAACTTGAGACTTTTTCACAAGTTTCTCAATTATACGTGTTAACTAGCATAGTTTAAGAAGTATTGGTGTGTTTACTACCGTCTCCTTCTACTTTCTTTATATTTGCACTCGTGACTTTAGGCCGATTTCGGGGTTGAATACAGAGCTCAGGCAGTTTAGTTCAAGATCCCAACATTCTCGAAGTTTCTCTATCAACATAGTTTTTATAATTTTCAACTTAAACTGAAACAAAAGCCCAAAAACGGAGTGAACCTTCTTTCCCCTGAACGGAGTGAACATTCTTTCCCCTGAACGGAGTGAACATTCTTTCCCCTGATCTTGATTAATTATTCAACGAAATGGGGGCATAGATTCCTTTGATTACTTCCAGATCCGAACAGAACGTCACCTAATTGAGCCTGAAAGCATAAGATCACAAAACAAACTGCTTAAATTATATTACTTTCGCCAAAATCAACTTTCGCTGGCCTCAAGTCAAATGTTGATTTTTCAGATTTTCATACCCCATATGGGTATTCAATATTTTCTTACAATAACGAATTCTTTTCTATTCTTCTATTTTTCCATTATTATTGGCCCAACAAACCCTTATCCGCTTGATACTCCTAGTTCCTCTTGTTCCTCTTGTCCTCTCCACTACAATCCTCCTGCTTTCAGAATAATGTAGCTCTATTCAGCATTTAGTTTCTTTTCGCTTCAATTGACTGTTTTGGCCTGGCCGGGAACTTTTCAGCCCACCCAGAACAAAACCAAAATTTCGTGCAATGTCGCCTAAATAGCCACCATCAGAAGCATCAATAGTTTTTAAAACAATGTCTGCTCGCATTGTCTACAATAGCCTGAGACACGGGTCCGCCAGTACCCCGAAATCGAATGAAATTCGTTCCTGCCATGTCTCGCACTAGTAGATAATTCAAGCTATTGATGCAATTGACACAATAAAATATTCAATACCTTTGAAGCGCGTTGTTGAAGGATTGGAGGACCAGTGGAGACACCTCTCTGAGATGGGACTTTTTACACTGTTGCAGCGTTTGTGCATTGGTTTAAGAAAATTTTCAGCTATTGATTAGAGGTAGTATCTCGCCAGTCATATTTCTTCTATTGACCGAATTTCTTGACATGCGCAATTGCGAGCAATGGCACAGGGACCTGGACAGACCCTGGTGGTGATGGTGAGGGTCCTAATTAGAACACCTGAATCCATAGCAGAATATTCAACAATTGTTGAGTCTCTTTGACGTGTCTCGTGGTATTTCTTGCAGGTAGAGGAAGCAGCCTCTACACCAGACCCGGTTCGGAGTCCGAAAATAGGACCACCAACCAAAGCCGAGGCCAGAGCAAAAGCCAGAATCAAAGCCCAAACCAAAGCCAAGCCCAAGAAGTGAAGGTATTGATGATGTCAATTGGAGATATTTTCCGATGGTGCGCATTGAGAAATCTTGAGATGAAATTTCAGGCTGAAATTTTGATTGTTCTTTTGCGGGACTTGTGGGGACCTCTTCAGCCTTGGTAAGACAATGCCAGCGTTGATATTGCGTGGGTAGATATGCGACCAAGATTACGTCTAATTTGAGGTATTCTTTAACCTTGTTTAGGGTGTCGTTTATGTGTTCTATCTGCATATGCATTCGCGACATACGAATTATCATTCACAGTTATAATCAGAAACAGCGTGGAGTGGTATTTTCAGTTGGGAAAGTTCTTTCTGCTAAATGTGTGAATTCGATATTGCGGACTTTGCTGGACGTTCAATAGAGCGCAATGGTCCAAATAGTAAATCGTTTGATTAGAATTAGGCGGAGACTATACCGATTGTACCCATAATAACATTCAACAGGCTAATTTATTTTTCGGATTGTTTTATAGAAAGTTTTGCATATATGGTGTTACATGGACATAAATTTGGTAATAGCTGCTGCAGTTGAAAGCATAATAGAAAGTTTGGATTTACAAATGTTATTGTTGGGTCTGTTAGAGTTCTAGGGTCGGAAAGAACCGAGATGCTGGAGAATTATGCGAGCTGCTGAGAGGGTAAAGTCATGGTGAAGCTTTTAATAATAATTATACTTATCAAAGGGTACAATAACTCTTCCCAAGGCTAGAGTAGGTTATTTTATTGATGGGTAAACATGAAAACAATCAAATGTTATCTATATTTAATTAATATTGTTGGTAAGGATAGTTTTTGTTTACTGTTACCATACATCACGTAGAAAATAACTTTATGATACTTCGTGATTCACTCTCATCACTTAGTAGCATCATAATTACAGAGCCAAACCAGTTGAATTATTTTATTTTACAATTACTGATTACGCCACCGTTTTGTTTCTCCCGAATTACTTCAAAGATTCTAGAAATAATTTATTATGCAATTTGGAGTCGGAAATCAAGGAATTGTCGGTCGAATGAAGCATAGAGTTGTTGATAGAGTCTAGAGGCTTTGAGTAAAATATTAGGTTGGTCTGTCATGAAACAAATCGATACTAATTCTCTTGAGCTCTAGTACCTCTCCCAAAATTTGTTTCAGTTTCAATTCCGCAGCTCATGTAATCGGGACTTCTTTCCTTGTTTTTCTCTACACGGCCTTCTTCTTCGGACGCAACACCGTCAGACGTCTTTTTGGACTTCTTGTAGTGCACCTCACAATTTGCACCCATCGCTGTGAAAATCATCACCAAATGACCAAGGTAGTCGTAACAGGTCTCGGATTAATCACCCCTCTAGGCGTGGGGGTCAGGAAAACATGGTCTAATCTACTTGCTGGCAAGAGCGGAATCACTTCCACCAAACAATTCCCCGATTATGAGACTTTTGGATGGAATCAGATTCCATGTCAAGTCATTGGAAAAGTACCCCAAGGTTCCATAAACGAAGGCAAATGGAACGTGGAAGATCACCTTGATAAGGCAGAGGCTCGAAGACTTGCAACGTTTGCCCAATACGCCTTGGTGGCATCCAAAGAAGCCATGGATGACGCAAAATTGGACCTTCAATCTTTGGATAAAGAAATGTTCGGAGTGGCTGTTGGAAGTGGAATCGGTTCGTTCCATGACCTTTACGAAAACGCCGTTGGAATTGCCAATGGCGGGTATAGAAAGGTTCAACCGCTCTTTATTCCCAAGATCTTGACTAATATGGCAGCTGGTAACATCTCCATCAAGTATGGTTTGAAGGGTCCATTGCACTCAGTCTCCACAGCTTGCGCAACTGGGCTCCATGCCGTGGGAGACGCTTTTAATTTCATCAAAAATGGCCTGGCAGAAATCATGCTCTGTGGTGGTACTGAAAGCTCTATACATCCTTTGGCTTTGGCTGGTTTCGCCCGTGCTAGATCCTTGGTAACAGATTTCAATGATGAGCCGGAAAGAGCGAGTAGACCTTTCGATTCGCGAAGAAACGGGTTTGTTCTCAGTGAAGGATGTGGAATTATGGTGGTAGAGAGCTTAGACCACGCCATAGCTCGTGGTGTGAAGGAAAACGACATTTATGCTGAAATTAAGGGGTACGGTCTTTCGGGAGACGCTCATCATATCACAGCACCTATGGAAAATGGTGATGGAGCCTACAGAGCAATGAGAATGGCCATAAAGACAAGTGGAGTCGATATCAATGATATCGACTACGTGAATGCCCACGCCACTTCTACGGTGATAGGAGATCGTGCTGAAAATAATGCCATAAATCAGGTATTCAATGGGTATACTGAGGAGAAACAATTATCTGTGTCATCGACAAAATCATCAGTCGGGCACCTTTTAGGAGCAGCAGGAGCAGTTGAATCCATTTTCACCATCAAGGCCATCAAGGACTCGGTGGTTCCTCCGACAATCAATTTAGATGATGTTGGGGGGCATAAAGGAGGAGATGAGGCAGAGAAATTTGCCAAATTCGACTATGTTCCAAATAAGAGCAAGGACAAGGATGTGGAAAATGCATTGTGCAATTCATTTGGATTTGGCGGCGTCAATAGTAGTGTGTGTTTTGGTAAATATAGGGCATAATGGATTTTAGTTCATTTACTATTCTTCATCACTGTCAATCTTAAACTGTTCGTCTGAGGCTCTCTGTGTTGGTAATTCATTAAGCTCAAAGTCCGTTGCTTCTACGTCCCCTCTAACTGGAGTATAAGCTATTGTATTCCCAAACAATCTTTTAACTGGCCGGGCTACTCTGCTGAAATGTTGTTTCAATCTGGTAAAAACGACTTTTCTGCCTTCTGTACCAACCATGAGCCATGCAATTATTCCTGAAAGGAACATGAAGATGAAAATTCCATACCAACGATGAGGCTCAATATTCCACAACAGTTCATGTTTGGAATTGTAGTCTTTGTTCTCGTAGTCAAAATAATGGTAGGAATCATCACTTCTCGGTTCAACAAATTGAGGTCTAGGTTGTATACCATGTTGTTCAGCTCCGAAATGATAAACGTTACGCGAAGCTGTATGGAAAAATCCGGGTCTCTCTAGCATTTCAATTCCAGAGTTTTCTTCACCAGGTTTGTGCGTATAGTTATTGAAAGCCTGAATATATTCGTCATTAGCGTACAAGATGGCTCTTCCGAGTGTCCAAGAGAATGATGATCCGTCCAACTCTTCTACCAACTGTAATGACTTAAAATTTTTATCTCTGTTTGGATTTTCATCAATTCCAAACCTGGGGAATCCAAGTCCCAAATGTAAGAAATTAAGAATCCAAGACGATTTGAAGCAGAGTTCTGCTAAATCAGCTTCCTCGAGCCTATGCTTCTTTTTCTTTGCATCATTCAATTGCATCAAAGAATTAAAAGACTGCCCACAGACTTCTGAGGTCTTGTTATAAATCAATGCATAGTCGTAGGTGCCCTCTTTGCTGGAATTATTAGAGACTTTCTTTTTCGCTCTTGTTTCCTTCTTGTTATCTGGATGTTCTTCTTCCTCTGTATCACTTTCATACGACAATAAATTATTGATTGCATCCCAATAACCACTTACTCCAATGAAATGATTAATATCAAAATCAAATGCTGGAATCAAGTCGTTTAGCAAGCACGAACTCACCTGGTTTTCTTCACTAAAGGCTTTGCAGTGTGCCTTGGGGCTTGAGTAAGAGCTGTTCAGAAGAACTGGAAATATACTCTGCATGCATTTTTCAAAATTACTTTCACCCGTGAAATCAAATGAAACATCCTTCAACTTTGTAGAGGTCGTGTAACCGACTGGAATACATGGGTCAGAAACTGGCCCTCTGATACTGGAGACGTAGCCTTCTTCATCATGGATATTATGCTCTGTTTTGTACTCATTGACTAGTGACATGAGAAACTTCGAATGTGCTTGATACATTCCATAACCTAAGAAAGAGTCGGAAAACACGTCGAACTGTGTTTCCTTAGGTGTTTGAAACTTGGTAGTCTCGTGATCTTTTTCTTCTTCACCTGATTTACGAACAGGAAGCTCTCTGAAATTAATTTTGTAAAGGTAATTTTCGTGTTCTTCGATTTCACTAGCATTTGGTTGGAATACTACTTGTGTAGAAGCTCCTCCCATATCCAACAAACCATAGGTAGTGTGGTTTTTACCGTGCTGGTGACTGTCTGGACTATCAAAAGCACCGTTCAAGTAATTTATGGATAACCATCCGTAAATGCCTTCTACATCGCCATTAAGGATGTTAATGTGAGTAGAGCATTCTGGCAAGTAGAAATCGGAATTTGATGTTATGTAGGAGCAAATGCTGGAGAGAATTTGTTGCTGTTCCGTTGGAGTCAAAAGTCTCATTCCTGCGGTGGAATGGAGGAAAATTGGGGTTCTGAAGTGCTGTGATTTCGGAACCACCGAGCTTGCTAGCTGTAAAAGGATTTCCAAATGGTGTTTTCCGATTTTTTGGGGACTGCTGTTGAATGAGGAGATTCCAGGCAGAATCTTTTTATGCCACTTTTTGTTAGTTTTCACTCCTGGAAAACGGATCTCAATCTCGGGCCCATCATTCTCTCCGTCAGTTTCATCGTCAGTATCATCTCTGTTATCAAACAGACGAACCAAGTTGATTTCTTTCAGTTTTTTTAGATCAAGTCCATGTTCCAAAGCGTACGTTGGGTTGATCCAATTGTACACGTAAACACGCGAGCCTTTCGACCCTGCATCGATAATAACAATGTAGTCGTAGGGTATGGAGTCTTCTATGAAGTATACCGGTCCTTGGGACACCTTCTTCTTCTTCTTTCTGGGGTTCAAGGTGGTCATAGTTGCGATAAAGGGCACGATAATTGGACCTATAAGTTCGCAATTGCAAATTACAGGTTAGACTTAGGTTAAGGTTGAGATGGGAGTTTACTGTTGAGATGGGGTGGGCTCAGATCTAGAAGAGATTGGTAACATATAAGACGTGAAGTGTATGGAAAGATAAGAAAATAAACAGAAAAATCAGTTCGTCTGAGGTATTGGGGTCAATTACGTGAAGAAGGGTTGAAACTGGTGTCAAAGCTGTGAAAGATAGTGAGAAAGACCCTGAACGGATTAGTAGAAAAGATAGCACATAACCCTAGTATCGATGGTGAAAGAAGCAATAATATGAGATTTGGACAGTCTGATACAGTGAGCTTCAAGCTTGTGTGCTGAAGCTTTATGTTATCTCGAGTCGAACTGAATCATGTTCAACAATTGTTACTATGGAAGCGTGTGATTTTATCTTGTGTTCTTTGAAGTAGTAAAATTTTTGAGTAAAACGATACTCAATGCAAATGGGTTATCGTAAATAGTGGACAGAGTCGGAGTTGTTGTGAATTATCGTCCTAGTGTATCTTCAGTCACAATTCGAATCAATAGCTATTGATTTGGATATTTATATCAAAATCCTTACTACATTATGATATTTCCATGGATCGATATTGTTATTTGTATGATTTTTTCATGTTCCTGTGTCAAGTTGATTGTGTCCTATACGTCGTTTATTTAGTTATTCATTTGCTTATTGTTTATTTATTATGGGTGGTTCAAATAATTCATGGTTATTAATTTGACTAACATCTGAACTATGACGTCGACTTTGATCTTAATTTGAAATGGAGTAAGGTTGTCGTTGTTAGTGTTCTGTTTTATTGTTACTATTGTGATTTTCATCTGAAAACTGTTTGATGAGCCAAAGTTCATTCAGTAACGAATAAATGAAAATCTCACTCTTGATGTCCTGTGCTAGCTTGATAACTCGCACGAAGTTGAGTTCGACCTTCTGGCATAATATCTGTGAAACATAAAGCTTTCCTGGACAGAAATGATCAGATAGTAGCTCAACTGTGTGAAGGGGGGAGAATCGTAAATTCATGGAAAGACCGCGATGTGGACCTCTTCAGAGCCTCACATCACAACACACCGCTCGTCCTTCGGAACCGTGGGGTTCTGGATGTTCTCGATGTCCTCAAGCAAGCCCTCGAACACCGCATCTATGTTGGTGTTTTCCTTGACGGAAGTCTCGTAAAAGCGACAGTTGAAGGCCTTGGCCAACGCCTCGCCCTCGTGGCGCTCCACCTGGCGCTGCATCGTCAAGTCACACTTGTTGCCCACAAGAATGAGCGGGATGTCGTCGGTGCCGATGGCGTCTAGGATCTTATCACGTATCACCTCAATGAGCTCGAACGACTGATGCGAGGTCACCGAGTACACCAACAAGTATCCGTGGTTTCCAATCAAGTGCTTCTCGTTCATGATGCTATACTCGTCCTGACCAGCAGTGTCCAAGATCTCGAAGGCGTATTCCTGGTTGTTGTAGGTGATGGAGCGGGAGAAATGGTTCTCGATGGTGGGGTAGTACGAGTCCACGAACCGGTCTTCCACGAATTGGACCGTCATGGAGGACTTCCCCACGGAACGAGAACCGACAACGGCCACCTTCCGGGCTTTTACCATGGCAAATGGGACCTGATAAGCGAGATGAGATGGGTATGGGGAAAGGCGGTGGTTGAGGGAGTGATAAATCGTATAGTGTGAAGAAGAGATTTCGGGCGGTGCGCGCACGACAGGGCCTGGCGTAACCTGCAATTTGGCCTGGTCGCACGCGCGGAGGCAACCTGCAGTTTGCCTGGCGGGCACCGCCAGACGTCTGCGCCCGTGTGCAGTCCGTCGTGCGAGGTGCTGAACCGAGCCTGAGCCTAACAAACGGGGCGGGCAGACGATCTGGTCCGGATCGGAAGTGGCGTGTCAATGGGTGCCGATCCTGGGCCCATTCCAGCTCACCAACACAGGGAGTGCACACAGCGTGACACACGTTCCGACTGAGACCGCCGGCATTGCATGCTATTGGCCGCATCGGGGTTCCGCTGGGGCTCCGGGGAGTTGCGGTTCCGCCCACGCCATGTGCGTTGCATTATTGATGCATAGTAGGCTGTCACACGGTCACGTGACCGGTGCGGTGATCGTGGGTGCGACGGCGAGATGGGCCCACGATCCACGGAATCCAAGCCCAGGGCGGATCACCGGCTCTGGGCCACGGCCGAGGCCCCTGGCCAGCGCAGGTGGAGTTTCGAGGGGGTTTGTCTCTTTGTCTCGCCCCATGGATTGTAGTGGTGATTGTTCGGACAATTGAAACTTGCAGCTTCGGTAACAACGCCGATACATGAGCAGATTAAGGTTGAAGTGCGTTTAGCCTATTGCATTTTATTTGCAATTTTAGCTGCATTTGGGTTGCTTGCGTGACCTGGTAGTAACCGAGGGTTTGTAGAGTGTCTGCATATGTCTCAATAGGTATCAGAGGCCTGGCACATAATGCATAATACCCAAGATCACTTATTGTTCGGTGCAGCACTATAAGTGCATAAACCGTAGTTGGACGTGCAATTAGGGATTGGAGGGTGGGGGCGCCAGGCGAGGCGTCTGCGAGCACGTGACGGCGCACGTGACGAAATGAAGTAGTATGTATTAGAAGAGTATACAATAGTATACTGTAGTATACAATAGTAGACGAATATAGTACACGAGTGGGAACGTAACCTGCCCCGATTATCCAATAATAATACGATTTTCGTGAGGAAATGAACTATGCGTGGCGGCTCTCTATTTGATGAGATTGTGGACCGAGACCTTGGTCCCACCGGGGCTGATGGTTGCACCTGCGGTGGGTCCCTCCGTATGATGGTTGGTCTGCTTGTTCTCGGAGTGGTCTCCAGTACCATTCGACTTGTCCTCATCTAAGGGGGAATGCGCCACGTCGTGGTGATGATCGCTGTGGTTCTCGCTGTCGTGATGGTGATCTTGCTCATCATCTTCACCTTCTGGATGCAAATCGAGACTGGTGTCCCGTCTCTTTTTGTTGCCCAAACCATTGACCTTTTCGTAGCCAAGACAGACCTTTTTGGATCTCTCACAGTTGAAACATGTTGGCTTGCGCTCGTCACACTTGATCCGTCTCTTACGGCAAGTGAGGCATCCAGTTCTTGTTCTTCTTTTAATGATCCTGCGTTTGTTTATCAATGCATTATTTTCCTCATACATTCCTGGTGCCATGGAAACACCCACCATAGTCATTCCATTGTCCATTTGCGTTATCATATTAGGTGGCATTCCTGGATGGTAGTAGCCGGGTTGGGGTCCATTGGGGCCCGATGGAGGACCTGCAGCCCCCGGCACCTGTCCTGGGGGAAGCTGGTACATGTATGGTTGGTTCAAGTGATGAGGACGGTGCCCATCGCCTGGTGGATACACTTGTGCTACTGGATAGTAGTACGGGTAACCCGGTGGAGGGTTCATTTCATGCTGACCAAGTGGCTGTGGAGGAGGGCCCTGTGGTTGATGTTGCAATTGGTGTGAGTGTTGGTGAGGGTGTTGATGCTGGTGTTGGATATGCTGAGGAATTTGCGCCAGGGATAATTGTGGAGGTTGTGGAAGAGGTTGAGGATATTCATGGTAGTATGGACCAGACGAAGCTGTAGTTGGAGAGGTGCCTTGGCTTTGGCTCCTTTGAGGATATTGTGGAGCTGGAGGGAGGTTCGAAGCCGAGGTTATCACCGTATATGGATGCTTTGTAGAAGGAGATGTGTTCATAGTGGGGAACGACGCGTTTGAGGGTTCCCTCGAAAGAGGATCTATCAGTGAAGAAATAGACATCCTAGGGTTTAATTGGTAGTTGGATGGTGCATGGACAGCGGGATGGTTCAGGCTAAAGTAATCCGAGCTATGAGTATGGTGGGTTTGGTGAGGATGAGAATGGCCCAGAGAAAAAGCTCTCTGAGGGACGGGAGCAGAGCCTGAGCTTGACCCTGAATTAATGTTGGAGCCTTGGGATTGGTTTTGTACAGGTCTTGGGCCAGTTGGTTGCATGGAGGATTTTGGTTGAGAATGCGCAGGCTGAGGGTGGGAGTAGGCGATCGACGGTTCGGTGAGTCTCCTGATCGGAGGAGGTGGAGGGAGGGGGGCTCTGGAACTGTACAACTTGTTTGGGAACGAAGTAGCAGACGAGATACGAGGAATGGTGGAGGGCAGTCTCGGGGACGAGGACTTGGGCTCGGGCGACGAATTGACTGGATGTGGGAGTTGTGAGGAGGACGTGGAGTCCTTCGATGTATTAATGATTAATTCCGATACGGAAGGGAGTTGAGTCATCATTGGCAACGCATATGGCACACGGGGAGTTGTTGCAAGGCTGCGGAGGGTAAAAGGCACGAGTGTAGAGGGTCAATGTTGCAGACGGTCCAGAGGAAGAATCTGTGCCAGGATAACGAAGAAGCCAACAAGACGCCGGGAAGAAGCCAATTTGAAGCTGATAGGAGGATCAGACGACGGCCAACGAGGACAATTGGGTGAGGAGGAGGCAGGACACAACAAGAATAGTGCCGTAGCAGGACTCAAAGCAGGACTCACAGAGGACTCTATAGGCACTCAATAGCACTCAGATTTGGCCCTAAAGGAAGAGAAATGCACGGACCACAGAGCAGGGGAGAACGGGAGGAGGAATGGGCCCGAAAGTCCAAAGTTTCAGTGCCTATGGGGATTTCTGGCTCGAGGGAGAGTCCAGCGGTTCGAGGCCAAAGACAGAGACAACGACTGGCACACGTACGGCAGTCACAGCGGAGGCGATGGGGATGAGGTGGAGCAGAGGGACGGGTGCGATTCCTAACAGACTCCTAGGCTCAGGCAGACGGCGATGGTGGAGATGGGCAGCTGAACAAGGTCGAAAAAGGTACCACTAAGGAAACAAAAAATGACGTTTCAAATGGATCGGAAAAGATGAATATATAACTAAATGGTAAGCGCCCCGACCGTATGCCGGACGCGACATTCGTAACCAGTGGCCGCTGGTTAAAGTTGTTCTTTGGCTTCTTTTACTTTGGGGGTATTGTTGGTTTTGTGGGCGCTTTGAAGATGAACGATATTTTTTGGGCGGCGCGGTGTACATACTTCCAGAGTGAAGTCGGAGCGACGTGGGTGAGAGTCGGGGGTGGGCCGTAGGTCGGGTCACGTGGCGGGGCACCGGGCACGGGAGAAGGTAGTGGTGGGGGGTTGAAGGTGGCGCGAGAGAGCCGCAGGGGACGAGACGGTGGTGGGAACGGGCACGAGGGCCGGGAGGTGAGGAATGGGGCCATTATGGGGTGATTTGCCCGGCGTTATCTTTAGGTTGATAAGGCCCAGTGGATTGGCCATGCCCGGAACTCTATCTCAGCTTCTCCTTGAAATTGCACCCTACACAGGAGGATGTGGGTGTTGAATGCTAAAAATAATTCTACAGACATGCAGCCATGCAAGCATGCAAGAAGACATGCATGGCCTTGCATGTCTTTTATGCGGAAGCTTGAGCCCGGGATCCCCAGCCCCGCCACATCTAATATCTGCAGCGGGCGCTTTGTGTCGCGGACGCAAACATTTCAATTCTAACCGAATCAGTACTTTTTATTCTTTGTGGTTATTTTCCAGGTTAGGCTAGTCATTAGCGTGGGAGGTACAGGCTGCAGGATGTAAAGATGAGGAGCAACACAGAAACAACTCCGCTTATGTCCACCACTAGGTGCAGCAAACATTGCAGACGTCGAGACGCACACTACGAAGTGCCCTCCACCACACCCAAACCCAAATCTGAGTATATTGCAGGCACGGGTGGTGTTCCAGGGTGGTTGTTCCTGTGGTCAGCTCGACAGGTAGTTGCAGCATCAGCTGCAGTATCAGTTGTAGTATCAGTACCTAATACAGTTCCAGTTTGCAGTTGCAGTTACAGTTACAGTTACAGTTATAGTTGCAGAGCAGTTGCAGAGCAGTTGCAGTTGCAGTAACAGGAACAGTTGCAGTTGCAGGAACGGTTGCAGTGATTCTCTTGTTGTGTCTAGTTTGCGATAGTAGATAGTGGACTTGGATGACTATAGTAAACGTGGTGCTAGAATGGAGTATGGTGGTCGTGATACGCCAAAGTGGACGTCACTGTTGCGAGGACACTTTGGGCGGACGGTGGGTGTCAGGGTCCCTGCTCGGAGGTGAAACGCCGCCCCTGGACGCGGGCTGTCTGCCTGGAGAGATCGTCGAATCCTACGCTAAAACGCCAAAGTCTGCCTTAAACTCCGACGGGGAGTCTGGCTGCGTGGGTGTCTGACTCCCTAGGTCTGGCTCTGGCTGTTTCTGTCTGACACATATTAGTAATTGTCTGGAACCAATTGAGAGGAAAGATGAGATATTAATTGTGAGGATCAGTGAGATATTAATAGAGAGCGATAGAGATAATAATACAGAGGGATGGTGAGTAGATTATTGGATAGGGATGGTGGGGAGGGATGCCGAGTAGATCAATTGTGTGAGCTAGTTAACTAGACTTATTGTGTGAGCGAGTTGAGTGGATTAATTGAGTGAGTGAGCTAGTTCAGTGGACTGTTTGGGGGAGGAGATTGGCTTAATGAGTGTTATGAGTCTCTTTCTATCCTCTCTCTGACTCCTGTCTTCCGTCTTCTGCAGTCTTCTTTATTCTACCCTTCTTCGATCCCATATTCCTTCTATTCTTCTTTATTTAGGCTCGTCCTCCACACTGTCCTCTGGAATGTCTCGGGGCCCCAATGGCCTAATGCCCATGTCCAATTTCCACTGGCCCACTGCCCATGCCAAAGTCTGCAGGGCAGGTATACGAACAATTGTGACACTGAAGATTCATAGCCTGACACCAAATCACCCAAGTCACCGAAATCACCAAAATCACCCAAAACTGCCTTCCTCGCCCTCTTGTGCCTTGGGTGCCTGGTATCGTATCCGCTGGTGCCACGGACTCCACCCCTCAGCTCCTACTCCCTAGACTCCTGCGTCGATGTTTTTATCCCCACCAATTGCCTACAATTTTCCACTATCTTCCATATTCGGCCGCACACTTACGACACTCTTAACTCCCTTGACAAATCGACCCATGTTGATATTATTCTACCAGAGCTGTCTAAGATTGTCTACGATTGTCTGCACACTTACGACAATTCATCTGCCACTCCCTTGGCAGTTTTTGTATGTTGCGCTTATTCACCTGGTGCTGCCATGGCTGATCTTTGTATTTTCGTGGTTATGAGTACACGAGCTACAGAATCTATTATGCGCAACGCATTCTGCACGGGTAAAGTTACTGTTCGCTGGATCGAAATAATATATGTGGGTTTCTGGTGCCCCCATCTTGACCTATTTCGCCGATGTGGGAGGGCATAGTCGAATAAGCCAAGACTAAGTTTGGATCTTGCGTGCCTGATTCCATAATCCCGTGCCATTCCCAACAATCCTTGCTAGGATGTTTCTGTTGACATCCCCTGCAGAGTCCGGTGCACCATTCCCAGCCCCAACCTCAGGACGCCGGGGCCCGGTGCCATGTCCCAAAACTGAAATAAAGTGTTGGAACAGTTGTTGAAGAAAATGCACCATCTGCTCCTGCTGCAACTGCCAACTTTAATCGTATGGTGTAGCAGGGCGCTGCAACGGCCCGATGCATGGGTTCCTGTGGCCATGCTGTGGTCATCAGTGTCATACTCTAATCACTGCATACACACTCTTCACCTACTCTCACCATTCCCACCCTTCCATACTGTATTCTTCCGTAGCAGCATCTTTAATCGAGCCACTGACCTCACTATTAAGATATAAAGTTGCGGCTCCACTATAAGGTTTGGTTTAACCCCAAGTGCGAGCTAACCGAATGCACTGGGTTGCCCCTGAGGCACCACCAGCTGCAAAGGTTACCACGGTGGATCGAGAGGTGACTCTGTACTGCAACTGCCTGCAATGGGCTGCAACTGACATTGACACCTTCCCATTGGGACGAGTCCCCAAAAAGCGTATCGTGCCCACTGTAAAGTGCTCTAACGTGCTACAAAGTGCACCGTAAACTGCTCACCCCAACTGCCCACCCAAGGTGTTTTTCCGTGGACTTTCCTCCGAGAGCCTGCTGCGAAGCTCCTCTTCACAGTGTGCCTCGATGAGGACGACACCGGCGGCCTCGTAAACTCCAGGGTTGCATGGCAGCAGTAGGTGGTGACTAGGGGCCATCATGTGACACCCAGGGTGCCATCTGCGGGATCTGGAGTGTGGGCTGGTAATGTTGTGTTGGGGTTTGGATTGGCCGTTTTCGGCAGTTTTTTTTTGATAAGAGTCAGCATTGGCTACATGTACATATTTCCACCACGGGGTTGGTTTCAATAGGCACGTCAAGCACCAAACATCAGGCCCGTAGGAGGAAGGTTTAGGAGGGTAGCGGGCCCGCCTGTGTGCAGGAGTGGTTTGGCAGCTCGAACCACATGGACAAGCGTGCGGATATGCAAGGGCATATTGTTACTGGCGTTGTGCGGTTGTGTCACTGTGTCATGCGACAGCATCCTGCACACAGCCAGTGTAAATCTGTCCCGTGTATATGTGCAGCGCAATATACAGAAACGCAGTGCATGGGTGCAGTGCAGCAACAGAGTACATAGGATTGTGCATCGATAGCACGTAAATGATGTATGCCAAATTCAAAGTCCACTGCTCAAGGTACGCGGCCTTTGACCCGCTTAGCGGGTACCGCAAGTGGTCTCGCTCGCGCAGGCATGTCGATTTTCACGCTAGCCACACACCTGGCCGCGCCGTATGCAGGCCTCAACCCCAGCATCGTGCAAACCAGCGGCTTTGGCAGTAGCTGGAGCCGGTCCTGGGAGGCACAGGACGCTTCCTCCGCTTTGGGATGTTCGGTGTAGGACATTTGCACCGTCCAGCGGAGTTAGACACCATTCGGAACAAGCGCACATCAGAACCACAGAAATTAGAATTAGAATTAGAATTAAGATTGGAATTTGCATTAGCATCGCAAATAGAAGTGCACGGTCTTGTGAACCATCGAATCCCAGATTTGGAATTAGCATTCGAGGTGCGACAAGACGTTTCCGAGAAGGATCCCGGTCGGCACCGTTTCCGCTTCCTATTCCTTTCCTCTTTTCCTTTTCCTTTTCCTTTTCCTTTTTCTGCTCCAGTTCCACCTCGATCTCTAGTTTGGAGGTCCTCTCGCATCCAGCGCCAAACTTTCTTCCTGCATCATGCGCAACGAACACATTCCATCAATTCGGACCGACAATCGAAGGATGACACGCATACTGTTTCTGGTCAATCTTACAGATAAAGGTTATTTTTCGGGGTCAAGGATGCCGGTGGATGCGAGGAAAATGTCGGATCTAGCGCAGAGCCAGGTTCCAGCAGGTACTCTCGGACCGATCTCCCCAGCCTAATCTGCACTCTGTAGTATCTCATGATCATGCACACTCGACTGTGCAGATATGTAGACTAGCGGACTTGTAGACTTGTAAACATTCAAACTTGCAGACATGCACAAATTCAAACTTGCAGGCATTCAAACTTGCAGGCATTCAAACTTGCAGAAATACAAGCGTGCTAGCATGCAGCCGCAACGTGCTGGGCCACATCCCCCACCACAAACACTGTCGAAGCTGTAAATGCATCAAGCATCCAAATGCATCTTGCGTCGCAACGTGCAAAATGCACAGGGCAAAATGCAGCTTTTCCCTGCCATACGTATACTGAAGCGGAATAACTGCTTTTGTTGAAGGCTCGTAAGTCCCAACTACGACGAAAGATCAGAGATTTGACATCGGAATGGACGGCACGGAAAGCACAACATCAGAATCGAAGTATGCCTGAGTAGGCGAGATCTCGAGGTGGTGGAGTGGGCAACCCCAGAGAATTCTTGGAAATTGAAGATAAACAGAGAAACAGAAACCTCTCCAGAAAACGTGGAGATTTTCTTTACGATGGTCCTAATAACTTGTCAGAATCGAATCATAAAGTCTAAAACGACATGCATGCGAGGAAACGGGTTCAGCTCCAGAGGAACAAGTAGAATTAGGTCGAAAAAGTGGTGGAAGTGGTGGAAGTGGTGGAAGTGGTAGAGATATTGCAGTAGGCTTAGAATCAAATACCTTAGATACTCTAGAAAAAGGCATGGAATTGAAGAGCGTAAACGCTCTAGAGATAGGCACCAATCGAGTTTACTACTTACAGCCAACCAATTCCTTATTCCGTTCTTTTATCTACAAATACCGATCAACTGCCCAAGCACAGGCTCACAAACCGGTACCTTAAACTCACATTTCTCTTTGTCTCTTCGGTAAGTTTTGTCTAATTTTTTTTCTTTCTTTTTCTTTTTCTGATCCTATTTCTCTTTCTTCTTCTTGTTCTCCTTCTCCTTCTCTTCCCTTCGTCAACCTCCACATTCTAACTTGTAAATCGTGTTGTATTCCCTGTCATCTGGTGTCTGAGCACTCCACTAACCTGTAATACCAGGAATGGGATCCACATCCAATCTCTCCGAGCCAGAGCATTGTTCTGCAGTTCCTTCACGAGACCGTCTCAGGAACCAAGTCCCTATTCCGGCAACTCATTGAGCGGAAAAAAATTGCAGCTTTCTTTTCTTTCGTTGCTCTATTCTTTTGATTTCTTCTTCGTTATTATTCATCCACTTTGACTCCATATTATTCTCCCATAGTATTGTGCCATTTTTATTCCTTTCTTTGTTCTTCTTTCGTCTCTCTTGTTTTCTTGTCTTCTTGTTTTCTTTCCCCTTCCTCCTTCAGCCTTCGCTTCCCTCTTTCCATCGCAACAATCAAACCTTATTGATTACAATCGCCTGTTCCACACCACTGTTTCACCTATCACTTCAAGCCAGTGACTTCAATAGCCTAATAAGCCCAGCCTAATAATAAGCTCATCTCCAACCCGCAAACCGTTGAAGCGACCCTGATGCAGCCTCTATGATCGAACACATAACGAGGCTTTCGCCTACCGATGTCTGCATGGTGGCGGCGCAGGTTCGTTTTCTCGGCCACTATTGCGAACCGAACACCGCTAAGGCTTAACCGGCTGCAACGATGATTCCGGGCAAACAGGGTCGACTGTCATCCCAAGCTGGAGCCCACATCCGAGGGCTGTAGTCTCGGATTAAAGTGACACTTATCACAGATATGACATTAGACATTACAATACTTTCAGAGATACTCTGTGATCTCTGTGATCTCTGTGATTTGGTTGTTTTGGTGGGCCTGAGGCCGCTTGACGATTTCCGCATATACTCTTGACGATCCGGTTCTTGGTTCCACCCACAATAGCCCACAATAACGGTGCCACTGCAATCCATGGCCTCCAGCCCAGTCGGCCCCAGCCCATTCTCACCACCGGAAGTCACTGCAACAACAACCACAACTGCCAGAACAACATCACTGCCAGAACAACCAATTATTTTCATTCACATTTCTGTGGAAATTCTCCTCTAACGGCCAACCGACAATATCTCTCGTGTGGTCCCGTCTTCCGACTATGCCACCACAGAACACGACTGCAACCGGAATCAACACATTCCGCTACTTCTGCATTCCAGTTTCTCCATTCCAGTTTCTCTTTTCTCTTTATTTCCAATTCTCCAATTCCTCTTTTCTTCTGTTATTCTCTCATATTCCACGTTATCAATACCCATAATATCCGCCATGCGTTATGCAATGTTTGCTTTCTTAACATGACTCAACGCAATTCTATCCCTTGTTCTAATGCTAGCTTGGACTAAAGTCGCCCTATTGTCTTAGGTGTGGCACATTTATTGTCTCAAAAGAGCTTTGATCCCTACCAATTAGGCGAAAATGCAACCGACCAGCTCGAAGAGGAGAATGTAAGGAGCGAATAAAGGGAGGAGGACATTGAATAAGAGACGTGTCTGTGGAGTTGACATCTGCCAAATTAGGACAAAGAACTTAGACCAAAAAATATGGAACCCTTGTCAAGAGACTAAGAAAGGAGTAGGTAAAGAAGGAGAAAGAAGGAGGCTAAGAATAAGAAGTCTTGGAATAAGTGGAGCTAATAAGTGTTTTGGGGGAATTCCAGAGTGCATTTCAATTCTGAGACAGAAACTACCTCTGAATGTATTGCTGACCTAACCACCAACAAGCAAGACTGGGAAACTAGAAGTGAGTTACTCTTCTATCCTCCTTTAATTATTACTCCATTACTTGAATACTTCATACCTCGTACTCTTTTCTACTCAATTAACTTAATTACCGAATTAACCTTAGATCTATTACCCAATTAACTTCCACTTCTTTTCCCACTTAACTTCTAGTTCTACTTCCCAATTAATTCGTAGTTTCTCCCCCATTTCTCGCTCCTCGTTCCCCCACTCTTTGGTTGTTCATTCCTTCTCCTCCACCCTTCCTCTCCTATTCCCTTCTCCTTTTCCACAATTTCTCTTCTTTTCCCTTTTCCGTCCTCCACAACAGCCTCCGTCTCACCTTAGCCTTCCTGACGGCCCAGCACGCCTCATCCATGAGTAAAGATTTATCGGATATGCGAGATGGTAATTTCGGTAGAAATCCTCCACTGTTCTTGCCAAAACTCCCCATACGCAACACACGCCTCAGAAGCCCCATTCCATATCTTCGTGGTTGATGCCGCATCATCTCCAATTAGACCCTCGGGCAAGATCAGCCCCCCGGCCCCCGAGACTTCGTATTCTGGTTCAACGCTCCCACCAACCGAAGCTCTCGCTCAAACTCACTCGCTGTTTCGAATTCTAATTACGAATTATCTGATCAAATAATTATCTAATTCACGAATTATTTAATTATTAATTATCGAGGGACCCCGGCTCCCAGAATCTTGACCCCGGCTTCCGACTATCTTAACCCCATCTCTACAATCTTATAACCTTATTGCCTTATAACCCTATTTCCATATTACCTTATTTCCACATTACCTAATTTCCTTTTCCTTGGAACCCTATGATCCCTGATCCTCGTCCTCGTAACCTGAGTCCCTCATAACCTCATACCGTCACTTCTCATAACCCTAATGCCTCATAACCTTTAGGCTGTATGCTCGTTTGTTGGTGAGACAATCCGCAGTTCCTAATCTGACATCGTGTCCTAGGCAATTCACTCTGAACAATGCCTTATAGTGTTAGTACCCTGGTGTCGGAATGACAACAGCATTCGGATATTCGGGTACGGGGATATTATAGTGGTGTTATATTTTATGACTATTGTTGTAACTGGAATAATATATGTTGGTTCGGAAGCTTGTGATAATTCGTGGCATGATATGTCAGCAAGAATAGGTATTTGTAAGGGGGCTTAGGGAGCATGGAGCGAGTTGTTATCTGTTTCGATCCCATGCAACCCTGCTTTAAAAAGTGCAGCTCGAAAACATAACAGGAAAGTGTTTTAATGCTAAATTGTGTAGCTCCAACATAATATCTAGATTTAATGCACTTCGACCAAAAACTCAAGATACCCAAGCTTAGACCAAAACTCCAACGATAATTTTCTAGATAGCCTGGAACTCTAATATCCATGGTTATTTAATATCTGCGGTACTTTGATATTCGTGATCGCTTTTCAATCGTGATTCCCATGAATTCTAGTGCACACTATGCACCGCTACTGAACACGGAAACTACAGGATGTGCCCCAAATTGATGCCATCCACTCCCTAAGCCCTAATTACACCACCTACACCTTGGAGTCTCGTTCCTGGATCAACACTTTGAACACTTCGTACTTTACCTTCCTTTTGACGTCTCTTTCCTCGCTCTCACATCACAGATCACCAATTGAGACCCTCATTACTCATTTTCACCCCCTAGCTTCCCTTAATAGTCTCTTCTCTTCTCTCTTCTCTCTTCTCTCTTCTCTCTTTCCTCCCCTTTCCTCCCTTCCTTCTTCCCTCCCGTGGCTCCTTCTCATTCCTCCTTCCCTCACTCCCTCCTTCGCTCC